>OU862911.1:9493718-9614920 GCA_917880885.1 Limnephilus marmoratus
CGATTCGGAGCCATAAAGCCAAAGTTTTGGCCGACTCCAAGTGTTCAATCGTCCGATCCTAAGGGCTAAACGACCGAACCCAAGCGTTAAAACGATGATTTTTTAAAAATTAATTCTCTTTGTAGATTTTACGATTGATTCGTGTACAGACCATGATTCTTAGTAAGAATCCAAAATTTCAGGCGATTCGAAGCCATAAAGCCAAAGTTATGACCAACCACAATTGTTGTTACATAGTCCCCATAAAACGATGATTTTTTGCAAAAATTCTTCTTTTTGCAGATTTTTTGATTGATTCGTGTTCAGATCACGATTCTTAGAAAGATTGCATAATTTCAGACGATTCAGAGCCATAAAGCCAAAGTTTTGGCGGACCCCAAGAGTTCAAACGTCTGACCTTAATTGTTGTTACACAGTCCCCGTAAAACGATGATTTTTTGCAAAAATTCTTCTTTTTGCATATTTTTTGATTGATTCGTGTTAAGATCACGATTCTTAGAAATATTGCATAATTTCAGACGATTCAGAGCCATAAAGCCAAAGTTTTGGCGGACCCCAAGAGTTCAAACGTCTGACCCTAAGTGGTACATCGACCGAACCCAAGCGTTATAACGATGATTTTTTTAAAATTAATTCTCTTTGTAGATTTTACGATTGATTCGTGTACAGACCATGATTCTTAGTAAGAATCTAAAATTTCAGACAATTCGATGCCATAAAGCCAAAGTTATGACCAACCACAATTGTTGTTACATAGTCCCCGTAAAACGATGATTTTTTGCAAAAATTCTTCTTTTTGCATATTTTTTGGTTGATTCGTGTTCAGATCACGATTCTTAGAAAGATTGCATAATTTCAGACGATTCAGAGCCATAAAGCCAAAGTTTTGGCGGACCCCAAGAGTTCAAACGTCTGACCCTAAGTGGTACATCGACCGAACCCAAGCGTTATAACGATGATTTTTTTAAAATTAATTCCCTTTGTAGATTTTACGATTGATTCGTGTACAGACCATGATTCTTAGTAAGAATCTAAAATTTCAGACAATTCGATGCCATAAAGTCAAAGTGATGGCCAACCACAATTTATTGTTGTTACACAGTCCCCGTAAAACGATGATTTTTTGCAAAAATTCTTCTTTTTGCATATTTTTTGATTGATTCGTGTTAAGATCACGATTCTTAGAAATATTGCATAATTTCAGACGATTCAGAGCCATAAAGCCAAAGTTTTGGCGGACCCCAAGAGTTCAAACGTCTGACCCTAAGTGGTACATCGACCGAACCCAAGCGTTATAACGATGATTTTTTTAAAATAAATTCTCTTTGTAGATTTTACGATTGATTCGTGTACAGACCATGATTCTTAGGAAGAATCTAAAATTTCAGACAATTCGATGCCATAAAGCCAAAGTTATGACCAACCACAATTGTTGTTACATAGTCCCCGTAAAACGATGATTTTTTGCAAAAATTCTTCTTTTTGCATATTTTTTGATTGATTCGTGTTCAGATCACGATTCTTAGAAAGAATGCAAAATATCAGACGATTCGGAGCCATAAAGCCAAAGTTTAGGCCGACCCCAAGTGTTCAAACGTCTGATCCTAAGGGCTAAAACGACCGAACCCAAGCGTTAAAACGATGATTTTTTAAAAATTAATTCTCTTTGTAGATTTTACGATTGATTCGTCTACAGACCATGATTCTTAGTAAGAATCCAAAATTTCAGGCGATTCGAAGGAATAAAGCCAAAGTTATGACCAACCACAATTGTTGTTACATAGTCCCCGTAAAACGATGATTTTTTGCAAAAATTCTTCTTTTTGCATATTTTTTGATTGATTCGTGTTCAGATCACGATTCTTAGAAATATTGCATAATTTCAGACGATTCGGAGCCATAAAGCCAAAGTTTTGGCGACCCCAAGAGTTCAAACGTCTGACCCTAAGTGGTACATCGACCGAACCCAAGCGTTATAACGATGATTTTTTGAAAATTAATTCTCTTTGTAGATTTTACGATTGATTCGTGTACAGACCATGATTCTTAGTAAGAATCTAAAATTTCAGACAATTCGATGCCATAAAGCCAAAGTTATGGCCAACCACAATTGTTGTTTCATAGCGCCCGTAAAACGATGATTTTTTGCAAAAATTCTTCTTTTAGCAGATTTATTGATTGATTCTTATACAGACCATGATTCTTAGTAAGAATCCAAAATTTCAGGCGATTCAAAGGCATGAAGCCAAAGTTATGACCAACATCAATTGTTGTTACATAGTCCCCGTAAAACGATGATTTTTTGCAAAAATTCTTCTTTTTGCATATTTTTTGATTGATTCGTGTTCAGATCACGATTCTTAGAAAGATTGCATAATTTCAGACGATTCAGAGCCATAAAGCCAAAGTTTTGGCGGACCCCAAGAGTTCAAACGTCTGACCCTAAGTGCTAAATCGACCGAACCCAAGCGTTAAAACGATGATTTTTTAAAAATTAATTCTCTTTGTAGATTTTACGATTGATTCGTGTACAGACCATGATTCTTAGTAATAATCCAAAATTTCAGACGATTCGAAGCCATAAAACCAAAGTTATGACCAACCACAATTTATTGTTGTTACACAGTCCCCGTAAAACGATGATTTTTTGCAAAAATTCTTCTTTTAGCAGATTTTTTGATTGATTCGTGTACAGATCATAATTCTTAGTAAGAATCCAAAACATCAGTGGGTTCGGTGTTATATGGCGAAAGTTATGACCAACAACAATTGTTGTTACAAAGCGCCCGAAAAACGATGTTTTTTTGAAAAGAATCTTTTTTGGCCGAATTTTTGCTTGATTCTTATACAGACCATGATTCTTAGTAAGAATCCAAAATTTCAGGCGATTCGAAGCCATAAAGCCAAAGTTATGACCAACCACAATTGTTGTTACATAGTCCCCATAAAACGATGATTTTTTGCAAAAATTCTTCTTTTTGCAGATTTTTTGATTGATTCGTGTTCAGATCACGATTCTTAGAAAGATTGCATAATTTCAGACGATTCAGAGCCATAAAGCCAAAGTTTTGGCGGACCCCAAGAGTTCAAACGTCTGACCTTAATTGTTGTTACACAGTCCCCGTAAAACGATGATTTTTTGCAAAAATTCTTCTTTTTGCATATTTTTTGATTGATTCGTGTTAAGATCACGATTCTTAGAAATATTGCATAATTTCAGACGATTCAGAGCCATAAAGCCAAAGTTTTGGCGGACCCCAAGAGTTCAAACGTCTGACCCTAAGTGGTACATCGACCGAACCCAAGCGTTATAACGATGATTTTTTTTAAAATTAATTCTCTTTGTAGATTTTACGATTGATTCGTGTACAGACCATGATTCTTAGTAAGAATCTAAAATTTCAGACAATTCGATGCCATAAAGCCAAAGTTATGACCAACCACAATTGTTGTTACATAGTCCCCGTAAAAACGATGATTTTTTGCAAAAATTCTTCTTTTTGCATATTTTTTGATTGATTCGTGTTCAGATCACGATTCTAAGAAAGATTGCATAATTTCAGACGATTCAGAGCCATAAAGCCAAAGTTTTGGCGGACCCCAAGAGTTCAAACGTCTGACCCTAAGTGGTACATCGACCGAACCCAAGCGTTATAACGATGATTTTTTTAAAATTAATTCTCTTTGTAGATTTTACGATTGATTCGTGTACAGACCATGATTCTTAGTAAGAATCTAAAATTTCAGACAATTCGATGCCATAAAGTCAAAGTTATGGCCAACCACAATTGTTGTTTCATAGCGCCCGTAAAACGATGATTTTTTGCAAAAATTCTTCTTTTAGCAGATTTTTTGATTGATTCTTATACAGACCATGATTATAAGTAAGAATCTAAAATTTCAGGCGATTCAAAGGCATGAAGCCAAAGTTATGACCAACCACAATTGTTGTTACATAGTCCCCATAAAACGATGATTTTTTGCAAAAATTCTTCTTTTTGCAGATTTTTTGATTGATTCGTGTTCAGATCACGTTTCTTAAAAAGATTGCAAAATTTCAGACGATTCGGAGCCATAAACCCAAAGTTTTGGCTGACCCCAAGTGTTCAATCGTCCGATCCTAAGGGCTAAACGACCGAACCCAAGCGTTAAAACGATGATTTTTTAAAAATTAATTCTCTTTGTAGATTTTACGATTGATTCGTGTACAGACCATGATTCTTAGTAATAATCCAAAATTTCAGACGATTCGAAGCCATAAAACCAAAGTTATGACCAACCACAATTGTTGTTACACAGTCCCCGTAAAACGATGATTTTTTGCAAAAACTCTTCTTTTTGCATATATTTTGATTGATTCGTGTTAAGATCACGATTCTTAGAAAGAATGCAAAATTTCAGACGATTCGGAGCCATAAAGCCAAAGTTTAGGCCGACCCCAAGTGTTCAAACGTCTGATCCTACGGGCTAAAACGACCGAACCCAAGCGTTAAAACGATGATTTTTTAAAAATTAATTCTCTTTGTAGATTTAACGATTGATTCGTGTACAGACCATGATTCTTAGCAAGAATCTAAAATTTCAGACAATTCGATGCCATAAAGCCAAAGTTATGGCCAACCACAATTGTTGTTTCATAGCGCCCGTAAAACGATGATTTTTTGCAAAAATTCTTCTTTTAGCAGATTTTTTGATTGATTCTTATACAGACCATGATTCTTAGTAAGAATCTAAAATTTCAGACAATTCGATGCCATAAAGCCAAAGTTATGGCCAACCACAATTGTTGTTTCATAGCGCCCGTAAAACGATGATTTTTTGCAAAAATTCTTCTTTTTGCATATTTTTTGATTGATTCGTGTTCAGATCACGATTCTTAGAAAGATTGCATAATTTCAGACGATTCAGAGCCATAAAGCCAAAGTTTTGGCGGACCCCAAGAGTTCAAACGTCTGACCCTAAGTGCTAAATCGACCGAACCCAAGTGTTAAAACGATGATTTTTTTAAAAATTAATTCTCTTTGTAGATTTTACGATTGATTCGTGTACAGACCATGATTCTTAGTAAGAATCCAAAATTTCAGACGATTCGATGCCATAAAGCCAAAGTTATGACCAACCACAATTGTTGTTACATAGCGCCCGTAAAACGATAATTTTTTGCAAAAATTCTTCTTTTAGCAGATTTTTTGATTGATTCGTGTACAGATCATAATTCTTAGTAAGAATCCAAAACATCAGTGGGTTCGGTGCTATATGGCGAAAGTTATGACCGACAACAATTGTTGTTACAAAGCGCCCGAAAACGATGTTTTTTGCAAAAAAATCTTCTTTTGGCCGAATTTTTGCTTGATTCGTGTACAGACCATCATTCTTAGAAAAAATCCAAAATTCAGACGATTCGGAGCCATTTAAACAAAGTTTAGGCCGACCCCAAGTATTCAAACGTCCGACCCTAAGTGATAAATCGACCGAACCCAAGCGTTAAAAGGATGATTTTTTAAAAATTAATTCTCTTTGAAGATTTTATGATTGATTCGTGTACAGACCATGATTCTTAGTAATAATCCAAAATTTCAGACGATTCGAAGCCATAAAACCAAAGTTATGACCAACCACAATTGTTGTTACACAGTCCCCGTAAAACGATGATTTTTTGCAAAAATTCTTCTTTTTGCATATTTTTTGATTGATTCGTGTTCAGATCACGATTCGTAGATTGTTGTTACATAGCGCCCGTAAAACGATAATTTTTTGCAAAAATTCTTCTTTTAGCATATTTTTTGATTGATTCGTGTACAGATCATAATTCTTAGTAAGAATCCAAAACATCAGTGGGTTCGGTGCTATATGGCGAAAGTTATGACCGACAACAATTGTTGTTACAAAGCGCACGAAAACGATGTTTTTTGCAAAAAAATCTTCTTTTGGCCGAATTTTTGCTTGATTCGTGTACAGACCATCATTCTTAGAAAAAATCCAAAATTCAGACGATTCGGAGCCATTTAAACAAAGTTTAGGCCGACCCCAAGTATTCAAATGTCCGACCCTAAGTGATAAATCGACCGAACCCAAGCGTTAAAAGGATGATTTTTTAAAAATTAATTCTCTTTGAAGATTTTACGATTGATTCGTGTACAGACCATGATTCTTAGTAATAATCCAAAATTTCAGACGATTCGAAGCCATAAAACCAAAGTTATGACCAACCACAATTGTTGTTACACAGTCCCCGTAAAACAATGATTTTTTGCAAAAATTCTTCTTTTTGCATATTTTTTGATTGATTCGTGTTAAGATCACGATTCTTAGAAAGAATGCAAAATTCAGACGATTCGGAGCCATAAAGCCAAAGTTTTGGCCGACCCCAAGTGTTCAAACGTCTGATCCTAAGGGCTTAAACGACCGAACCCAAGCGTTAAAACGATGATTTTTTAAAAATTAATTCTCTTTGTAGATTTTACGATTGATTCGTGTACAGACCATGATTCTTAGTAAGAATCCAAAATTTCAGGCGATTCGAAGGAATAAAGCCAAAGTTATGACCAACCACAATTGTTGTTACATGGTCCCCGTAAAACGATGATTTTTTGCAAAAATTCTTCTTTTTGCATATTTTTTGATTGATTCGTGTTCAGATCACGATTCTAAGAAAGATTGCATAATTTCAGACGATTCAGAGCCATAAAGCCAAAGTTTTGGCGGACCCCAAGAGTTCAAACGTCTGACCCTAAGTGGTACATCGACCGAACCCAAGCGTTATAACGATGATTTTTTAAAAATTTATTCTCTTTGTAGATTTTACGATTGATTCGTGTGCAGACCATGATTCTTAGTAATAATCCAAAATTTCAGACGATTCGAAGCCATTAAACCAAAGTTATGACCAACCACAATTGTTGTTACACAGTCCCCGTAAAACGATGATTTTTTGCAAAAATTCTTCTTTTTGCATATTTTTTGATTGATTCGTGTTAAGATCACGATCCTAGAAAGAATGCAAAATTTCAGACGATTCGGAGCCATAAAGCCAATGTTTTGGCCGACCCCAAGTGTTCAAACGTCTGATGCTAAGGGCTAAAACGACCGAACCCAAGCGTTAAAACGATGATTTTTTTAAAATTAATTCTCTTTGTAGATTTTACGATTGATTCGTGTACAGACCATGATTCTTCGTAAGAATCCAAAATTTTAGACGATTCGAAGCCATAAAGCCAAAGTCATGACCCACCATAATTGTTTTTACATAAACTTCGTTAAACGATGATTTTTTGCAAAAATTCTTCTTTTTGCAGATTTTTTTATTGATTCGTGTTCAAATCACGATTCTTAGTAAGAATGCGAAATTTCAGACGATTCGGAGCCATAAAGCTAAAGTTTTGGCCGACCCCAAGTGTTCAAACGTCCGATACTAAGGCTTAAAACGACCGAACCCATGCGTTAAAACTATGATTTTTTTTAAATTAATTCTTTTTGTAGATTTTACGATTGATTCGTGTACAGACCATGCTTCTTAGTAAGAATCCAAATATTCACACGATTCGAAGCCACAAAGCCAAAGTTATGACCAACCACAATTTTTGTTACATAGCGCCCGTTAAACGATTTTCAAAAACAAAATTTCTTCTTTTAGCAGATTTTTTGATTGATTCGTGTACAGATCATAATTATTAGTAAGAATCCAAAACATCAGTGGGTTCGGTGTTATATGGCGAAAGTTATGACCGACAACAATTGTTGTTACAAAGCCCCCGAAAAACGATGTTTTTTTGAAAAGAATCTTTTTTGGCCGAATTTTTGCTTGATTCTTATACAGACCATGATTCTTAGTAAGAATCCAAAATTTCAGGCAATTCGAAGCCATAAAGCCAAAGTTATGACCAACAACACTTGTTGTTACATAGTCCCCGTAAAACGATGATTTTTTGCAAAAATTCTTCTTTTTGCAGATTTTTTGATTGATTCGTGTTCAGATCACGTTTCTTAGAAAGATTGCAAAATTTCAGACGATTCGGAGCCATAAAGCCAAAGTTTTGGCCGACCCCAAGTGTTCAATCGTCCGATCCTAAGGGCTAAGCGACCGAACCCAAGCGTTAAAACGATGATTTTTTAAAAATTAATTCTCATTGTAGATTTTACGATTGATTCGTGTACAGACAATGATTCTGAGTAATAATCCAAAATTTCAGACGATTCGAAGCCATAAAGCCAAAGTTATGACCAACCACAATTGTTGTTAGACAGTCCCCGTAAAACGATGATTTTTTGCAAAAATTCTTCTTTTTGCAGATTTTTTTTTTGATTCGTGTTCAGATCACGATTCTTAGTAAGAATGCAAAATTTCAGACGATTCGGAGCCATAAAGCTAAAGTTTTGGCCGACCCCAAGTGTTCAAACGTCCGATACTAAGGCTTAAAACGACCGAACCCATGCGTTAAAACTATGATTTTTTTAAAATTAATTCTTTTTGTAGATTTTACGATTGATTCGTGTACAGACCATGATTCTTAGTAAGAATCCAAAATTTCAGACGATTCGAAGCCACAAAGCCAAAGTTATGACCAACCACAATTTTTGTTACACAGTCCCCGTAAAACGATGATTTTTTGCAAAAATTCTTCTTTTTGCAGATTTTTTGATTGATTCGTGTTCAGATCACGTTTTTTAGAAAGATTGCAAAATTTCAGACGATTCGGAGCCATAAAGCCAAAGTTTTGGCCGACCCCAAGTGTTCAATCGTCCAATCCTAAGGGCTAAACGACCGAACCCAAGGGTTAAAACGATGATTTTTTAAAAATTAATTCTCTTTGTAGATTTTACGATTGATTCGTGTACAGACCATGATTCTTAGTAATAATCCAAAATTTCAGACGATTCGAAGCCATAAAACCAAAGTTATGACCAACCACAATTGTTGTTACACAGTCCCCCTAAAACGATGATTTTTTGCAAAAATTCGTCTTTTTGCATATTTTTTGATTGATTCGTGTTAAGATCACGATTCTTAGAAAGAATGCAAAATTTCAGACGATTCGGAGCCATAAAGCCAAAGTTTTGGCCGACCCCAAGTGTTCAAACGTCTGATCCTAAGGGCTAAAACGACCGAACCCAAGTGTTAAAACGATGATTTAAAAAAAATTAAATTCTCTTTGTAGATTTTACGATTGATTCGTGTACAGACCATGATTCTTAGTAAGAATCCAAAATTTCAGGCGATTCGAAGGAATAAAGCCAAAGTTATGACCAACCACAATTGTTGTTACTTAGTCCCCGTAAAACGATGATTTTTTGCAAAAATTCTCCTTTTTGCAGATTTTTTGATTGATTCGTGTTCAGATCACGTTTCTTAGAAAGATTGCAAAATTTCAGACGATTCGGAGCCATAAAGCCAAAGTTTTGGCCGACCCCAAGTGTTCAATCGTCCGATCCTAAGGGCTAAACGACCGAACCAAAGCGTTAAAACGATGATTTTTAAAAAATTAATTCTCATCGTAGATTTTACGATTGATTCGTGTACAGACAATGATTCTTAGTAATAATCCAAAATTTCAGACGATTCGAAGCCATAAAGCCAAAGTTATGACCAACCACAATTGTTGTTACACAGTCCCCGTAAAGCGATGATTTTTTGCAAAAATTCTTCTTTTTGCAGATTTTTTTTTTGATTCGTGTTCAGATCACGATTCTTAGTAAGAATGCAAAATTTCAGACGATTCAGAGCCATAAAGCTAAAGTCTTGACCGACCCCAAGTGTTCAAACGTCCGATCCTAAGGGCTAAGCGACCGAACCCAAGCGTTAAAACGATGATTTTTTAAAAATTAATTCTCATTGTAGATTTTACGATTGATTCGTGTACAGACAATGATTTTTTTTTTTTTTTTTTTTTTTTTTTTTACATTAACTCCACACAGGAGGCCCTGAGGAAAATAATTTCCCTCAGGGCCTATGTCATCTGGGATGCTGTGTGGAGAGTCTTTTTGAGGAGAGGAAGGAATGAACATTGGTCTTGAAGAGACCCATGTTGTAGGAAGGAGGAAACACAGAGGCCGGCAAATCATTCCATTGATTCTGAGTAATAATCCAAAATTTCAGACGATTCGAAGCCATAAAGCCAAAGTTATGACCAACCACAATTGTTGTTAGACAGTCCCCGTAAAACGATGATTTTTTGCAAAAATTCTTCTTTTTGCAGATTTTTTTTTTGATTCGTGTTCAGATCACGATTCTTAGTAAGAATGCAAAATTTCAGACGATTCGGAGCCATAAAGCTAAAGTTGGCCGACCCTAAGTGTTCAAACGTCCGATCCTAAGGCTTAAAACGATCGAACCCAAGCGTTAAAACTATGATTTTTTTAAAATTAATTCTCTTTGTAGATTTTATGATTGATTCGTGTACAGACCATGATTCTTAGTAAGAATCCAAAATTTCAGACGATTCGAAGCCACAAAGCCAAAGTTATGACCAACCACAATTTTTGTTACACAGTCCCTGTAAAACGATGATTTTTTGCAAAAATTTTTCTTTTTGCAGATTTTTTGATTGATTCGTGTTCAGATCACGTTTCTTAGAAAGATTGCAAAATTTCAGACGATTCGGAGCCATAAAGCCAAAGTTTTGGCGGACCCCAAGAGTTCAAACGTCTGACCCTAAGTGGTACATCGACCGACCCCAAGCGTTATAACGATGATTTTTTTAAAATTAATTCTCTTTGTAGATTTTACGATTGATTCGTGTACAGACCATGATTCTTAGTAATAATCCAAAATTTCAGACGATTCGAAGCCATAAAACCAAAGTTATGACCAACCACAATTGTTGTTACACAGTCCCCCTAAAACGATGATTTTTTGCAAAAATTCGTCTTTTTGCATATTTTTTGATTGACTCGTGTTAAGATCACGATTCTTAGAAAGAATGCAAAATTTCAGACGATTCGGAGCCATAAAGCCAAAGTTTTGGCCGACCCCAAGTGTTCAAACGTCTGATCCTAAGGGCTAAAACGACCGAACCCAAGTGTTAAAACGATGATTTTTAAAAAAATTAAATTCTCTTTGTAGATTTTACGATTGATTCGTGTACAGACCATGATTCTTAGTAAGAATCCAAAATTTCAGGCGATTCGAAGGAATAAAGCCAAAGTTATGACCAACCACAATTGTTGTTACTTAGTCCCCGTAAAATGATGATTTTTTGAAAAAATTCTTCTTTTTGCAGATTTTTTGATTGATTCGTGTTCAGATCACGATTCTTAGAAAGATTGCATAATTTCAGACGATTCAGAGCCATAAAGCCAAAGTTTTGGTGGACCCCAAGAGTTCAAACGTCTGACCCTAAGTGGTACATCGACCGAACCCAAGCGTTATAACGATGATTTTTTAAAAATTAATTCTCTTTGTAGATTTTACGATTGATTCGTGTACAGACCATGATTCTTAGTAAGAATCTAAAATTTCAGACAATTCGATGCCATAAAGCCAAAGTTATGGCCAACCACAATAAATTGTTGTTTCATAGCGCCCGTAAAACGATGATTTTTTGCAAAAATTCTTCTTTTAGCAGATTTTTTGATTGATTCTTATACAGACTATGATTTTTAGTAAGAATCCAAAATTTCAGGCGATTCAAAGGCATAAAGCCAAAGTTATGACCAACCACAATTGTTGTTACACAGTCCCCGTAAAGCGATGATTTTTTGCAAAAATTCTTCTTTTTCAGATTTTTTTTTTGATTCTTGTTCAGATCACGATTCTTAGTAAGAATGCAAAATTTCAGACAAAAAGAAGAATTTTTGCAAAAATTCTTCTTTTTGCAGATTTTTTGATTGATTCGTGTTCAGATCACGTTTCTTAGAAAGATTTCAAAATTTCAGACGATTCGGAGCCATAAAGCCAAAGTTTTGGCCGACCCCAAGTGTTCAATCGTCCGATCCTAAGGGCTAAACGACCGAACCCAAGCGTTAAAACGATGATTTTTAAAAAATTAATTCTCATTGTAGATTTTACGATTGATTCGTGTACAGACAATGATTCTTAGTAATAATCCAAAATTTCAGACGATTCGAAGCCATAAAGCCAAAGTTATGACCAACCACAATTGTTGTTACACAGTCCCCGTAAAGCGATGATTTTTTGCAAAAATTCTTCTTTTTGCTGATTTTTTTTTGATTCGTGTTCAGATCACGATTCTTAGTAAGAATGCAAAATTTCAGACGATTCAGAGCCATAAAGCTAAAGTTTTGGCCGACCCCAAGTGTTCAAACGTCCGATCCTAAGGCTTAAAACGACCGAACCCAAGCGTTAAAACTATGATTTTTTTAAAATTAATTCTCTTTGTAGATTTTATGATTGATTCGTGTACAGACCATGATTCTTAGTAAGAATCTAAAATTTCAGACAATTCGATGCCATAAAGCCAAAGTTATGGCCAACCACAATTGTTGTTTCATAGCGCCCGTAAAACGATGATTTTTTGCAAAAATTCTTCTTTTAGCAGATTTTTTTGATTGATTCTTATACAGACCATGATTCTTAGTAAGAATCCAAAATTTCAGGCTATTCAAAGGCATAAAGCCAAAGTTATGACCAACCACAATTGTTGTTACATAGTCCCCGTAAAACGATGATTTTTTGCAAAAATTCTTCTTTTTGCAGATTTTTTGATTGATTCGTGTTTAGATCAC
The DNA here is from genome assembly GCA_917880885.1 of Limnephilus marmoratus. Lineage (NCBI taxonomy): Eukaryota > Metazoa > Arthropoda > Insecta > Trichoptera > Limnephilidae > Limnephilus > Limnephilus marmoratus. The sequence continues at coordinate 9,506,400 of OU862911.1, forward strand.
GATTCTTAGTAAGAATGCAAAATTTCAGATGATTCGGAGCCATAAAGCCAAAGTTTTGGCCGACCCAAAGTGTTCAAACGTCTGACCCTAAGTGCTAAATCGACCGAACCCAAGCGTTAAAATGATGATTTTTTTTAAATTAATTCTCTTTGTAGATTTTACGATTGATTCGTGTACAGACCATGATTCTTAGTAAGAATCCAATATTTCAGACGATTCGATGCCCTAAAGCCAAAATTATGACGAACCACAATTGTTGTTACATAGCGCCCGTAAAACGATAATTTTTTGCAAAAATTCTTCTTTTAGCTGATTTTTTGATTGATTCGTGTACAGATCATAATTTTTAGTAAGAATCCAAAACATCAGTGGGTTCGGTGCTATATGGCGAAAGTTATGACCGACAATTATTGTTGTTACAAAGCGCCCGAAAACGATGTTTTTTGCAAAAAAATCTTCTTTTGGCCGAATTTTTGCTTGATTCGTGTACAGACCAACATTCTTAGAAAAAATCCAAAATTCAGACGATTCGGAGCCATAAAACCAAAGTTTAGGCCGACCCCAAGTATTCAAACGTCCGACCCTAAGTGATAAATCGACCGAACCCAAGCGTTAAAAGGATGATTTTTTAAAAATTAATTCTCTTTGAAGAGTTTATGATTGATTCGTGTACAGACCATGATTCTTAGTAAGAATCCAAAATTTTAGACGATTCGAAGCCATAAAGCCAAAGTCATGACCAACCACAATTGTTTTTACATAAACCCCGTAAAACGATGATTTTTTGCAAAAATTCTTCTTTTTGCAGATTTTTTTATTGATTCGTGTTCAGATCACGATTCTTAGTAAGAATGCAAAATTTCAGACGATTCGGAGCCATAAAGCTAAAGTTTTGGCCGACCCCAAGTGTTCAAACGTCCGATCTTAGGATCTAAACGACCGAACCCAAGCGTTAAAAGGATGATTTTTTAAAAATTAATTCTCTTTGTAGATTTTACGATTGATTCGTGTACAGACCATGATTCTTAGTAATAATCCAAAATTTCAGACGATTCGAAGCCATAAAACCAAAGTTATGACCAACCACAATTGTTGTTACACAGTCCCCGTAAAACGATGATTTTTTGCAAAAATTCTTCTTTAAGCAGATTTTTTGATTGATTCGTGTACAGATCATAATTCTTAGTAAGAATCCAAAACATCAGTGGGTTCGGTGTTATAAGGCGAAAGTTATGACCGACAACTGTTGTTACAAAGCGCCCGAAAAGCGATGTTTTTTTTAAAAGAATCTTTTTTGGCCGAATTTTTGCTTGATTCTTATACAGAACATGATTCTTAGTAATAATCCAAAATTTCAGACGATTCGAAGCCATAAAACCAAAGTTATGACCAACCACAATTGTTGTTACACAGTCCCCGTAAAACGATGATTTTTTGCAAAAATTCTTCTTTTTGCAGATTTTTTGATTGATTCGTGTTAAGATCACGATTCTTAGAAAGGATGCAAAATTTCAGACGATTCGGAGCCATAAAGCCAAAGTTTTGGCCGACCCCAAGTGTTCAAAACGTCCGATCCTAAGGGCTAGAACGACCGAACCCAAGCGTTAAAACGTTGATTTTTTAAAAATTAATTCTCTTTGTAGATTTTATGATTGATTCGTGTACAGATCATAACTCTTAGTAAGAATCCAAAACATTAGTAAGTTCGGTGCTATATGGCGAAAGTTATGACCGACAACAATTGTTGTTACAAAGCGCTCGAAAACGATGTTTTTTGCATAAAAATCTTCTTTTGGCCGAATTTTTGCTTGATTCGTGTACAGACCATCATTCTTAGAAAAAATCCAAAATTCAGACGATTCGGAGCCATAAAACCAAAGTTTAGGCCGACCCCACGTATTCAGTCCGACCCTAAGTGATAAATCGACCGAACCCAAGCGTTAAAAGGATGATTTTTTAAAAATTAATTCTCTTTGAAGAGTTTATGATTGATTCGTGTACAAACCATGATTCTTAGTAAGAATCCAAAATTTTAGACGATTTGAAGCCATAAAGCCAAAGTCATGACCAACCACAATTGTTTTTACATAAACCGCGTAAAACGATGATTTTTTGCAAAAATTCTTCTTTTTGCAGATTTTTTTATTGATTCGTGTTCAGATCACGATTCTTAGTAAGAATGCAAAATTTCAGATGATTCGGAGCCATAAAGCTAAAGTTTTTGCCGACCCCAAGTGTTCAAACGTCCGAACCTAAGACTTAAAACGACCGAACCCAAGCGTTAAAACTGTGATTTTTTTAAAATTAATTCTCTTTGTAGATATTACGATTGATTCGTGTACAGACCATGATTCTTAGTAAGAATCCAAAATTTCAGACGATTCGAAGCCACAAAGCCAAAGTTATGACCAACCACAATTCTTGTTACATAGCGCCCGTTAAACGATTTTTTGTTTATGATTTTTTTGCAAAATTTCTTCTTTTAGCAGATTTTTTGATTGATTCGTGTACAGATCATAATTCTTAGTAAGAATCCAAAACATCAGTGGGTTCGGTGTTATAAGGCGAAAGTTATGACCGACAACAATTGTTGTTACAAAGCGCCCGAAAAACGATGTTTTTTTTAAAAGAATCTTTTTTGGCCGAATTTTTGCTTGATTCGTGTACAGACCATGATTCTTAGTAATAATCCAAAATTTCAGACGATTCGAAGCCATAAAACCAAAGTTATGACCAACCCCAATTGTTGTTACACAGTCCCCGTAAAACGATGATTTTTTGCAAAAATTCTTCTTTTTGCAGATTTTTTGATTGATTCGTGTTAAGATCACGATTCTTAGAAAGAATGCAAAATTTCAGACGATTCGGAGCCATAAAGCCAAAGTTTTGGCCGACCCCAAGTGTTCAAAACGTCCGATCCTAAGGGCTAAAACGACCGAACCCAAGCGTTAAAACGATGATTTTTTAAAAATTAATTCTCTTTGTAGATTTTATGATTGATTCGTGTACAGACTATGATTCTTAGTAAGAATCCAAAACATCAGTGGGTTCGGTGCTATATGGCGAAAGTTATGACCGACAACAATTGTTGTTACAAAGCGCCCGAAAAACGGTGTTATTTTAAAAAAATCTTCTTTTGGCCGAATTTTTCCTTGATTCATGTACAGACCATCATTCTTAGCAAAAATCCGAAATTTCAGACCATTCGGAGCCATAAAACCAAAGTTTTGGCCGACCCGAAGTGTTCAAACGTCCGACCCTAAGTGCTAAATCGACCGAACCCAAGCGTTAAAAGGATGATTTTTTTAAAATTAATTCTCTTTGTAGATTTTACGATTGATTCGTGTACAGACCATGATCCATTATTATTCGCAAGAAAGAAAAAATTGTGCATATTTATATTTATAGTAACTCGAGACAAATACACATCAGTTATGTATTGTTTGTTATTTGTTTTTGGGGTGTTATGCCGTGTTGAGCAACCTCCTCCTTTAGCTAACGTTTCGGACAGTGTTACAGTGTCCATCATCATATGACGATGGACAACACGGCATAACACTCCAAAGCAAATAACAAAAATACTTTTGGTCGTGAAAATCTAAAATCATAACATCAGATATGTGTTCGCCTGAAGGTTCGGGACATACTCGTACCTACGAGTATGTCCTAGAGTCAGATAATAAATAAAGAAAACAATTTTTTCGATGGGTTTGGGACAAACAAGCCATCGCATTAGTGTTGAGTACGTCATCACAGGCTGCGTTTACATTTGGAAACCGAGACGTGAACCGAGCCACGAATTAAGGGAAAGGAATGAAGCAAACGCAAACGGCTTCTTCCTTCCTTTCCCGTAGTTCGTGGTTCGGATGGTGGTAACACCGGTCTATATGCAGCAAAAGATGCATTGCCATGTGTTTCATACAAAAAACGTAAAATTTTTCATATGACCCGCCACTTCAAAAAAATTAATTTGTCCCAACTCTTTTATTTGTATTATTGCAAATCTTCTGTGGTGATGAGGTGGTTGTGCATTATTTGTTTTTGACATTTGTCCCATATTTATTTATTTATTTTATTCACGTTCTCCATGAAACAGTTTTAGGTACACAAAACAATTATGGATAAAATTACAATTTTTTTAAAAGTGAATGGGGCAGTTTAACTATGTTGTGACGTATGTCAAGAGATAGTTACTGAATTCTCTGTAGGTGACATTATGTCGATGCTCAATGCACAGTCGTTAAGCAGTTGAGTCGCCCTGCTTAATGATGCATTCTGATAGGCAGAAGTTTTCGTTTTCGGAACATAGAAAAGTGCGTGGGATCTCCCACGAGTATAAGTGTTAGGGTTATATATGTTGATCTCTTTCAATATTGGCGGATTTGGTATGGTATCGGAGATTAACTTAAAAAAAATTGTACCCAAAAATATTTTTCTTTTTTTAAAAATATTTTAATAGCCTAGAAGGCTATTAAAATCGAGCATTTCTGTTAAGAACAATGATGGATACAATGAGTAGCTCATTTACAGGTAACGCATAAACCTTTTTTGCACTTTTTGTATTTCCAGGATATGGTTTTCTTCAGAAGGGACCCAAATAATGGAGCTATGTTCCAGGATGCTGCAGACAAGTGCTTTATATGTTTTAAATGCAAAACCATGTAAGTTTATTCGAGGCATTATCTATGTTACATAAATTCGTTAGAACTTTGTAAACATTTAAAATGATGGAAACCAAAAATATGGGAAAAATTAGTTAGTTAAGATTGTGTATTCTGAATTTGAAATAAAAGGTCGACAAAAATTTCGTAAAATAAATAGGTTCAAGATTCGAATTTTGAACATCTAGCTGTCACAGTTACTTTGTTTTGCTCTAGAAAAAAATAATCTTTTTTTATTATTTTAACTAAAAGTTTTATGTTTTCTGGTCAATAAAAGTGTAGTGTGTTGTTCCTTGAGGATTCTTCTCCCCTCTGATCTTCCAGGAGTCACTTTTCGTTGCTGATTTCCAGATATTTATAACCTTTTTTATTTCTGTCACTTTCCATACATTTTTTTTCATTTATATTTTTGTAAACAATGGAGGAGGACCCTCCTGGACACCCTAAAAAGCCCCCAGATCCTCCCCCTGACCCCCCAGATGGTGAAAATGTAGTAATTTCGGACAGTGAATCTGTCATTCTGACTACCACAAAAAAAAGGAAGTTTAGTCCCTCTTCCTCAATAAAACATGACTCTCCTTCTTCTTCTTCTCAGTCTTCACCTGCTCTTCCTCAACCTCCTCCTATAAACTTTTATTCTCCTCATTCCTGTGGCCCGTTCATTGTGTACGCTCAAAAAACTGAGCAAGGTAAAACCATCCACCCTCTTGAATTTGGTAAATTCCTATCAAATAGCAAGAACCTTTCTATTAAGCCGGGAGGTGTAAAATCCGAGGGTCGCTTCCGAATCTCTGTTGAATTCCTCTCAGGTTCAGCTGCCAACAACTTTATCAAAAACGTATTTATTTCATCAAATTCTAAATTCAAGGCGTACATCCCAACTTACAATGTCACTCGAATGGGCCTCGTCAGAGGTATCTCGACCGATCTGTCCATTCCAGAAATCCTATCTTCACTTTCAACTCCACAACATATCGGCAATCCCATAAAAGCCAGGAGGCTAAATTATAAGGACACCTCTGAGGGCATCGTTTCCTGGAAGCCCTCACAATCTGTCGTCATCACATTCGAAGGACAATCTCTTCCCTCCCATATTTATTTATTTTTCAACTCCTTACCAGTTGAAATGTATACTTATCCTACCACTCAATGTTACAATTGCTGTCGTTTTGGTCATACCAAAGTAGCATGCAGATCCCCTCCCAGATGTTTCAAATGTGGAGAAAACCACACGGCTGACCAATGTTCTTCTCTCTCTTCACCTAAATGTTTTAACTGCTCAGGTGCTCATTCCGCCATTAACTCTTCTTGTCCGGAACAATTTCGCCAAAAAAATATAAAAATTTCTATGGCCTCTCAGAACTTGTCTTTTCTACAGGCTTCTAAACTATTCCCGCCTGTCAAAAAATCATTTGCCGAGGTTTTATCCAGTAACTCCTCATCCAACCCACCCGCCTCCACCTCAACATCTTCTCGTTCAACTAAATTCTCATACAAAAACCCTATCTCTAAACCGGCTCCTGGATGCGATCAGCAACAACACAACTCACTTCTCTTGAATCCCAATGGTTCACCTCTTTCAAATGCCACAAATGGGTGTGCAAACAGTTATAATTCATCCTCAACAAACCATCAAAAGCTTTCTGAACAACTCTCCCAAGATAATTCTTCATTTATTCAAACTCTTATTATGCTTCTAATTGACCTAATTTCTTCTCAAACTAATCTACCGTCCAACGCTGCTTCTATTATTTCCACATTAAAATCATTTATTCAAAATGGCTCTTCAAGATGTCACAATTCTTCAGTGGAATAGCCGCAGTGCTATTTCTAACAAATCGAACCTTCTTAACCTATTAAATTCAAACCTTGTTTCTGTGGCTGCTATCTCGGAGACATGGTTTACTCCATCCACCCACTTTAATATGGGAGGGTACTCCTGTCTCCGCGATGATCGCCCGGAAGGTACGGGCGGTGGTGCTGCCCTTTTTATTAAAAAATCCCTTCCTTTTTTCCCAATAAATAATTTCAAACCCCCCAATGCTGACTTTCAAATGGTTGCAGCTAAAATAAAAGACACTTCCTTTGTTTCAGTATATCTTCCCCCAACTTCGCACTTCAATAAACAAACATGGTTGCAAATTATCCGTCAACTAAGCCCTCCTTTCTTTTTATTGGGCGATTTTAATGCCCATTCCCCCGTCTGGGGTTCTGCTTTCTCTGATCGAGACGGTCGAAGTGTGGTGGATTTCCTAGATGAATCCAACCTTTTTCTTTTGAATGATGGATCTCCTACTAGAATCTCTCGCCCCAACACAAACCCCAGTGCAGTAGATCTCTCCATATGCTCTACTAATCTGGCACCTCTCTCCTCGTGGGTGGTGTCCCCCGACCCTTGCTCCAGTGATCATTTCCCGATCACCATCTCTTATCAAACTTCTTTCCATTCAGACAAGTCCCATATTTCGACAAAGATTAAAACAAAACACACCAAATGGGACGAATTTAACTCGCATATGGATAAGTTTATACAAAATTTACCTTCTATCGATACATTATCTGTCAAAGATAACTACGATAACTTCAAATCAATGCTCATAACTGCAATTAATAAATCAAATCCTCCCCCTAAAACCAAATCTCTCAAAAAACTCCCTCCGACTCCCTGGTGGGATGAGGAATGTTCCAAGGTAGTGAGAATTCGGAAAGCTAAATCTCTTTCCTATCGTCACAATATGACTATGGAGAACTATCTCATATACAAAAATGTCGAAACCAATGCCAAAAGGGTATTGAGGTCAAAAAAAAGATCCGGGTGGTACAACTTCTGCAGTTCTGTATCTCCGAGCACTCCAATTTCGGAAGTTTGGTCTATGATTCGAAGATTTCGATCCTCCTTCAGTTCAACATCTCCTCGAGCATCTCATTCTAAATGGATAGATGAGTTCTTGGACAAAATTGCCCCCCCTTCTGTTCCTAACTTAGAGGAAATAACTCCCATTCATAACACTCCTATGTCTGATCATTGGCTAGACTCTCCATTCACTTTAATTGAATTAAAAAATTGTTTATCAACAGTCAAGGACTCATCTCCAGGCAGAGATGGTATTCCTTATAGCATTATAAAAAATAGTAATGATAATGTTCTAAATCACTTCTTAAGCATCTTAAATAAAATATTCCAGACTGGCATAATTCCTGATGACTGGAGTTCTCAAATAATCATTCCAATCCTAAAATTAAACAAATCACCCAATTCTGGATCCAACTATAGGCCAATTGCTCTTTCATCCACCCTTAGTAAAATTTATGAAAAATTAATTAAAAACCGGTTAGAATTTTTTGTCGAGAGTAATCATCTTCTCTCTCCATCTCAATTTGGATTTAGAAAAAAAAAATCCACGCAAGATAACCTTGCCATCATCAGTACTGATATTAATTTATCCATTTCTAACAAAGAAGTATGTCTTGCAGTTTTTATAGACATAGAAGGCGCCTTTGACAATGTTTCCATCCCAATTCTTAAAAAAAAACTTTTAGGCCTTGGCTTACCCCTCATGTTTGTCCAATCTATTATTAATCTTTTTCTCGATAGGAAAATTTTCATTGAGCTACCAGATGTTACTCCTCAGAGTAGGTCAATTTGGAAGGGCTTACCTCAAGGCGATGTATTATCCCCCTTACTGTATAATATATACACACATGATATGCATGTCACCATTCCCCCTCAAGTAAAAGTTATTGAGTTCGCGGATGACGTAGCTTTCTTCTTATCATCCAAAATCATCCCACCCGCCGTCAAATATCTTAATGAAGCCATGGATGCCCTTTGCACATGGCTCACTTTAAATGGTCTTGAACTTTCAGTTCAAAAGAGTCAGTGTGTCACCTTCTCAAACCGTCATCATAACCCTCCTGTTCAAATTTTATTTAAAAACTCTCCAATCCCCAATGTCTCCGAAGTTAAATTTTTGGGAGTAACATTTGATAGGAAACTTAAATGGTCTTCCCATATTCATAATATTGTTACTAAATGTGAAAAAAATTTAAATATCATCAGATCATTGACTGGCGTTTGGTGGGGTTCACACCCTATCTGCATTAAGTTGCTTTACAACGCACTTATTCGAAGCCATCTCGACTATGCCTGCCCACTTTTTAGTACTGCATCCAAAAATGCACTCAGCAAATTAGACAAAATTCAATCAAAGTCATTGCGAATAATAACTGGAGCCATGCAATCGTCGCCCATCAATTCTCTTCAAGTAGAATGTTCTGACCCTCCACTTTATTTAAGACGTCAACTATTTGCTGACAAATTTGTTCTTAAATGTTTAAATTCTAAATGCCATCAGGTTATTCCCAGAGTGTCGTTCAAAGACTCAACACATTCATCTACAATCAGAGCTCGAATTAAACCTCTTCCTGCCTTCTGTAAAAATTTTCGTTCTCTCTCAGAGCTTCAAATTATCCAAAATGATCTTCTTCCATTATTCAAATTAAAATATAGTCACGTCACCCTATCCCCAACAATTTTAGAAGGGATCGGCATCCTTAAAAGTCATTCCAATCTTCCAGCCCGTACTGTCAATAATATGTTCAATGACATTATTTCTTCTAAATGGCCCAACACACTCTTTTATTTACTGATGGCTCCAAATCTCCAGACTCTCCTAACTGTGGTATAGGTATTAACGTTTACCACAATAATTCTAATGAAAGAATATTTTATTCAATTTCAAACCAATTTTCAATATTTTCTGCCGAGCGCATTGCAATAATTGAATCTCTCAAATATATAATAAAAAATAATTTTGAACATTCTCTTGTTCTCTCTGACTCTCTCAGTTCCCTCCAAAAACTTAAATCCAGTCCTTTTCTTCATCCTGATGATCACTTTGTATGTCTTATTCGAGTGCTGATATCCTCCATTCAAAGTTCTGGAAAAACTGTCACTCTGATTTGGATTCCTGGACATGTTGGCATAGTGGGTAACGATATTGCTGATTCCTTGGCAAAACAAGGAGCGTCTAACCCTACCATTACCCTCGTAAACCATATTCCCCTATCTGATATTTTTTCCATCATCAAAGATAGATCCCGCAATGTTTGGACAGAGTATTGGAACATTGCTAGTCAATCCAAGGGTGCCCGCTACGCCTCAATACAAAGGACTATCCCATCAAAACCGTGGTTTCAAAAATTCCCCCATTTTTCAAAAAAAGAAATTTCCTTACTTATTCGAATGAGAATCGGACATTGTTCCGTTCCTTCTCACCTTTTTAAAATTCATGTGCTTGACTCCCCAGATTGTACATTCTGTGGTCTAGATGTGGGAACTTTAGATCACATATTTTTTGATTGTCCCTCTCTAAATAAATATCCTCTCTTCTATCAAGATTTATCCAAAATTGCCTCTCCTCCATTCAACATCTCATCTCTTCTAAGTCTGAACTCCACTCCAATCTTCCATAAAATTCTGAAATTTGCACATTTAAATAAAATTAATATATAAATTCACTTTTCACTTCTCTGTAATTATAAATGATGGCCTAGAACACCCTTGAAGGGTGAAAGCCAGAAATAATCGAAAAAAAAAAAAAAAAAATAGGTTCAGTTGGTTATGGCCGAGTTGGTTAAGGCGCTGTCCCGGTAAGAGAGATATCCTGGGTTCGATTCCCAGAAGACTTTACCTTTTATCTTTCTGTGCCTTGTTTGTTTCATATTTCGCAATGATGCATTAGTATTATCTTCTTCAAAAATAATATATATTTTTATTTTTTTTTATTTCAGCATATAAAATATAATATACATTTAGATAATGTAGTAATTTGCGTACATGTTCATTTTAAAATACATTAATACCACTCTTCCATGGAAGCATTAGCTTGTGTCTGGAAGAGTAGTGTACATTTTTAATGCTATATTTAAGTTCTTAAATTACAATGTGAATGTAAAAAACAATAAGTTGTAAGTTCGGTGATATGTAAATAGTTGCTAAAAACAATACAAAATTTAACTTATTTGAAGAACAGAGTATCACTTGGAAACTGAGTTATAAGTAGTTGTTCTTGAGATTAGATTAGTCGGAAACTTTTTTTTTAGTTTTTTTTTTTAATATTATCTTTAAAATATTTTTAACAGTGTTTATTAATTGGATTTTATCATTAATTTTTCTAATTTCATCCGGTAATCGGTTGAAAATAAGTCTTCCTTGATAAGTATAATAATTTTGTGCAAAGAAGTGTTTAATTTTGGGCATTAGAAAATATATTTATGTCTAGTACGGTTTTCAATTATAAATTGATATTTTTCTTTTTCTTTTATAGTTTGAATCAATGCATTTCTATTGTATAGATCTTTGAAAGATGGTACTTGGGATTCCTTAAATAATTGATCCGTTGGGTAGTCGGAAGGTTTTTTCAATATGATTTTAATTATTAGCCTCTGCACAACTTCAATTCGGGAAAGATTAGTTTTGTATGCGGATCCCCAGCTAATGATAGCATATTGTAAAGTTGATTGAACCAAAGCGTAATATATTAGATACAAGTTTTTTACAGATAAAAAATTTCTGATTCTTAAAAATATATAAATCAATTTTCTAATTTTTTTTACAACTTGACAAATTTGTTCCTTCCATTTCAAATTTTTATCGATAATGACTCCTAAATATTTGATTGTGTTTGTTGTTTTTAATATTGTGCAGTTTTTCGATTCAATAATTTTTACTATGTGTTTTGGAATTATCATGGATGAAGATGTCAGTGTTTTTAGGGGTATCGTTTTTGTGTATTGCAAATGGAATTACAAATGTTTTATCACCATTTAGTGATAGTAAATTTACGTCGAAGAAATTCTTTAAAATATTTATGTCTATTCCTCTACATGTTTATTGACCACCCAGCGTATTCGATATCTGAGAATCTTGACAACATTCAAGATGGGAAATGGTGCCATGATACAATACAGATTTCACGTTTTAAAAATTTGTTTTGTTATATCCAGTAATTCCACCAATTCGCCGCACCTGCAGTGTGTTTGACTCAATTGTGTAGGTATAACCCAGCTCGTGTTACAAAAGGTAAGAATTATTAGTTGATAATAAAAGGAAGATTCACCCTTCTATGGTAGGTAATACCATATTATACATTATATGCTAAACAACTTTAGTGCATTCTCAGGTGAGTCAAGAACTCAACAGGTTTGAAGAGTTGATAGCAAGTCAGCGACAGTTGTGTACAGTGAACATTGTACATGTGCGCTGTGTTATACATGTGTACTCTCTGTATATGTGTGCTGTGTATGTATTTGCTGTGTTTTATGTGTGTACTATCTGTACATGTGCGCTGTGTATATGTTTGCTGTGTTGTTCATGTGTACTGCCTGTGCATGTGTGCTGTGCACTTGTACAAGTGTGCTGTGCTATGTGTCTGTGTCCAGTGCACTATGTACTCTCCTCAGACTTATTGATTGAACCGCTGATAAATTATTGGCGGATGAAATGACATCATCAATACAATCATTGCTGTCGTTTTAAGTTGAAAAATAATAATCGTTTGATCGAAAAAAAATAACAAAAAATACGAATGACGATATGATCTAAGACCAGTTGTTTCACAGAAGTTAAGCAATTCATCCAACTTCTAGGCTAAATTTCAAGTTCTGTTAAGGTTCCATTAAAATTCTGTTATTATATCATTATTAGCCAGTTATTTCACATAACTGATGAATTACTTAAAATTCTGTTGTATGTGAAACTATTGTACCTTAGAAATCGATGCTTAAAAACAATGTTTAATGTTAAAATGTTTTTATTTGTAATGTGATCTTAAATGAAATACTATGGTATCATGTTTCATAATTCATATATTTTTTCCACGGACAAATTGAAATACACATTTTTGGTACAATGGATAATGGGGACGGTAAGTTTTTCTTTAATTTTTATTATCCCTTTGGAAAAAAGGCTAGGTCTGTCTGAGAAAATAAATAATTATATGCTATTATGAAAGTTATTTATTATACTGTCTCGTCTACGAGTGGTGCCCATTTGTATATGAGGTATTTATCTGATTTTATCTCTATAAACTCTAAACATTATACATACAAACATTTGCATATCTTGAATACTTTATAAACTATTCACGAGAGATAGCGAAATAGAAACTTTATTTATTAAAAATTATTTTTATGATTTTATACAATATTACACGTGGGACACAAATATTATTGTGGAGGCTGAAAAAATCTATTTTCTATATTATTTTAAAATGTTTGTTCATAGGCACAAATATATAGAATTCGAACATAATTTAAAAAAAAATCTGGAAGTACCTACAAAATTATATACATAATACTAAAGGAATGCTTCCAGTACGAATCCGTTGCGTGTTCGCGAATCCCTATTTGAACAAACTAATGCGTGAATAACAAACTAAACTGTGAATTAAGTGCATTTGATTTGATTTTCACAACAGTAACGTTAAGAAAATTACGATGAAAGAGTTATTAATTTTACTCCCATATTAAAAATAGACAGTACCTACCCTTGCGTAACATTCAAAGTACTGATTCCTCGAATTGAGTGGAACAGGTAAATAATATTAAAAGTGAGAGGTATTTTACACAGGGACAAGCTATAATAATTTGGTAGAATAAAATATCACAAACACAAACGCCGAAAATCTAAATATTTGGTAACATAATCGTTTTAAACGTTTTCCTTGTTATGTTTTACAAAGAAACATTTGGTGGCGAAGATTTTGGGGCAGATCATCCGTAGGGCTCTCTGCACCACTGGCTGACCTTCACCATGCCGCTAGGGCACGCGCCCCACTTATCGGGCCGCACTGGGCCTTGGGGGGCGACGTCCCTCACAGTTCCCCGGCAAGCGCCAGTCTTGGTGAGCCTGATGGATCCCGAAGGGCACGGAGCCGGCGTGTTGAAAGCTGGCGCGAATATGAAGTTCCTGTTGCCCAAGGTGATATCTGGGATTGCGTCCGCATTCGCCATGTCGTTCCTGGGAACAGGGTCTTCTTGGCCGTACCTTCGGTCGGTTGCTTGGTGCGTCCCCTTGTCGTCCACACCGAAGTGTATCCTAGAGTCAACTGCGGCATCATCCCTCTGGTGACCTCCGTGGTGTTCTTGGTGTCCTCGGTGACCTCCGTGATTGCATCCGTGATGCCCCGACTCGTGGCTTCTCCGATAGTCGTGCCTCTGCCCTGCACCTTGCTGCAGCAGGACTGCCCCGCACACTAGCAGCACCGCGAGCCTACTGCTCAGTCTCACGTCCATCTGACGTAGGTATGTTTGTATGTAGATGCTACGTTCCCCACTACGACACGATTGAAGATTTCACGAGGTGGCCGCTGTTTCCCGCTACGCAACTTTTCCGACTGAGGGCGCAGATATGACTATGGTGTGATGTCTGGGAGGTTGTCAAGGAAAGCGTTCATGTACTCGAATCAGTCAAGTTGCGTTTGTACGAATATTCATGTAGGTACTATTATCTGTAAACAAACGAGATTTCTCGAAAAGAACGTAATTATAACATTATCGTTTTCCCACTATCAATTTGACCACATCCGTTGCCCCTTCCTTCATCAGGTTTTTGATTAGGAAAGAGATTCTATTATCAATGTAATACACAACTACTAAATACTGCGCATGACGTGAAAATAACTTCCAACACTGTTCTTTATTTATTTGAGTAATTTGACTCTTATGTAAAGGCGTATTTATTAATTCAACATTCGTTTACAGACTATTAAAACACTACAAAGCATAAAAAACAATACAAATTTAAGCAATGTATAGAACATTGATTTCGTTCAGACGCGACACGAAATCAGTGCGTAGTAATTTTTTTTGCATATTCTTGGAATGATGTTCTTTTCTTGTTTTACTTATTTTCTTTTAGCCTTAGTTTCACACCGCTTACAAGCATCCATGATAGGTTATCTCTAATGTTTCTGCTAAAAATGATTTATGCTGATACCTCGACAGGCCATTTCTATCTTGGATTAAACAATATATTATGACTCCTCTAGTCGTATTATAATTATATTTCTAATCTATAATTGCTCTTATTATTTTCTTACTTTATATTAGCTTTGGTAGCACAACTGAACTGTACATATTATGTATCGTCGTCACCCTATTAAAGGGGTGGGATAGACCCTTTCCATACATACAGCCAGGCGAACACTCACCGGAGCGGTTTTCCCGCGATCCTCCCGCGCCTCCCCCAATGACATGCGTAGGCCTGAGGAACAGCCGCGTGGTCTTGGCATCCTTCCGCCCCCCCTCCGACAACCCGACGCTCATCTTTTCCCCAGAGTCTTCGAAAACTTTCTCTTCTTTCCCACATATATTCGAGGCAAAATCGGGAGCCGGCTAAAGGGCGTGGACTCCGGGTTTCGTCTGCGGTTGGGCCGACAGCCATGCACATTGTCATTGGGACTGCCTGGTGGTTTGTGGAATACCTTCTCTGAATATTTTCTTTCTATGCATTTTATTTTCCCTCTGTTATTATTGTAAATACTTGCATTATATTATTACTTTAATTTTTTCGTTATTTCTCTTATTACAGGCTTCCTCAACCGGGCGCAGCTCTTATTTTTCTTTTTATTTACTAACACTTTTATCTGTATACATTTTTCTCTATAGATTGCAGAAGAATTATTCTACGGGCTGCCACATTTATTATTCTTTTGTATTATGTTAATGTAAGTACTAACATACTGCTTTCTAACCCCGAGCGCATGGACATTGGAGGGTCTAGAGTCGTTCAAATAAATGTAGCTTCGTTCAATAAAATACAGTCTTGAAGTGTGCGGTGAAGGAGGAAACCATATGTTTCCTTATAACGCCGCGCCGTTGGGAAAGTTGTGGTGTCTCCTCCAATGTACCTGCTGATGTCTGGTTTTTTTTTAATGCTCTATCTTATTACTAATTACAGACTAGACAAAGTATTATTACAACTTATGGCTAGCAGTATTTTATTTATTTTGCATTCGCTGATTAGTCAATCACAAATACAAAACTTTATGCATGTAAAATGCACTTGACCAATGAACGTGATGCTGCGTTTGTCTAATTCTTAGGTGCGCTATGTTCTTATGTTTATCACGACTTGCAATTTTAAATGCGAGAACGGGCTGTCATAATTATTAGGAATAACCACTGAAGTGATGAAGGGAATAAAATTCTCGAAGACATTATATTTATTTATGAAATCACCTGGGCTGAGAGCCACATCACCAACCAAATGTGTTGGATCAAAAGATCGATATGTTTTTCAGGTCCTATAACGCCTTTCGGAAGATTTTTGGTACTGCAAATCATTGTTTAAATACAATTATAATGACATAGGTTCTATTCCTGTAATTTAATACAAAATTAATAAATAAAAGGGCTGTCACAGCCAAGGAAAATAGACTGCCCCCGTGGGCGAGGGATAAGGTTCTTGACTCGCAACCCAAAGGTCGCGGGATCGAATTCCGGCGTTGACAAATAAATTTAATTTGATTAATTTGTGTTATTTCACAACTCAAATAATATATTGTAGATATATTTGCGGCGCGTTCCAGATTGGAATATACTATCAGTATCGCCCTGGTGTAAGACCACCATTCAGAATTGAAACGTTGTTTGAAATGGCATTAATCCGGTTTAATGACCAGATCTGAATATCAAGGTATGTCCCCACCTCCCTCTTCCCCTTTCCCCATCTCCTTCCCCTTCTAACTACCTTCAGCCTCACAACATATTTATCCCAATTGGGGATGCCATAGTCTCACTGGCTCCAGACGGGAGCAGTTGGGACTCTTGTGAGGTATTCATATATAAAAAAGGGGTGTGCTTTAGACCACACGACTGAAGTAAAACTTCACTAACTCATATCTCCCTCCCAACTTCCGTTCGCCTCGCCCGATCACACTTTTCATAACGCTCTCGTCACGCATTCACCAGCTTACTTCCCAAATCAAGCGTGCGTAAAGGCCCGACCGTTCGCCCCTCCCGATCACACTTTTCGTCACGCTCTCGTTACGCATTCATCAGCTTTACTCTCCAAGTCAAGCGTGCGTTTTACTTAAAAAAAATTTTTTTTTGGGTGCCCGGGTTCATGGGGTGAGGTTTGTCTAGGTCTTGGAGGCGGATGACCAAGAAACACTGAAACCCAGATTCCTACCCACCCCTTAAACCCTTTTCCTTCCCAGAACTCTCCTCTCCTTCCTTTACTTAAAAAAACCCTCCACACAGCATCCCCAATGACGAGATAGGCCCTGAGGGAAATTATTTTCCTCAGGGCCTCCTGTGTGGAGTTCATGAAAAAAAAGAAGTTTTACTTCAAAAAACAGAGTGTGCAGTTCTTCAAAATGAAATCTTCAGAGAACTAAAGTATATAAGACAAATAGAAGACCGATAGGCTACGAAGCACTGCACAAAGAGGAGACCGATTGTACATCTCATTCTATCGCAGACTAAATCCTATAGACGTGTATGTTTGTCTCTTTTTAGTGTCGATATTTTTCGTTTCATCGAGTTTCAAATCACAACGGAGCTAAAGCTCATCTATACACAAATATACATAAATACTATGAAAAAAGATTAAATACTCGCTGTACTCGAAATAATGACAAAGACTACAAATCCCCAAAACGCATACTACTTTTGGTCAACGAAATTTCAGATACCTTGCAACAAGACTTTACAACATTCTTCCAGATAGAATAAAAAAATGTGATTCCCAAAAAATTTTCAAAAATAACATAAAAATTTGGATCAAAAATAATGATAGGGCCTTTACCGGTGCACTCACCCAAATTCGAAATTATTAATGATTTGGTATTATACAGTGGAAATATACAAGCAATGTATTGGTTGCTTTTATTTAAAATTATTATTAATGTAACCAATCTATTATGTGATTACTTTTTTAATAAAAGTGTAGGTATGTCTATAAGTCTTATAAATTGATTTAAAAATTACTGCCTCAACACAGGCTAGCCTAGTGAGGCAGATTACTGAAAAACCAAAATTTATAACTATTTTCTATTTTTCATTTATCTACTGTTCATATTTATATATTTTTTCTGTTGATATCCTTTTGTCCTTTTTGTTTTGTTGTTTAATAGTCTGTAAACATTCGTTTACAGACTATTAAAACACTACAAAGCATAAAAAACAATACAAATTTAAGCAATGTATAGAACATTGATTTCGTTCAGACGCGACACGAAATCAGTGCGTAGTAATTTTTTTTGCATATTCTTGGAATGATGTTCTTTTCTTGTTTTACTTATTTTCTTTTAGCCTTAGTTTCACACCGCTTACAAGCATCCATGATAGGTTATCTCTAATGTTTCTGCTAAAAATGATTTATGCTGATACCTCGACAGGCCATTTCTATCTTGGATTAAACAATATATTATGACTCCTGTAGTCGTATTATAATTATATTTCTAATCTATAATTGCTCTTATTATTTTCTTACTTTATATTAGCTTTGGTTTCCATATTTTGGTAGCACAACTGAACTGTACATATTATGTATCGTCGTCACCCTATTAAAGGGGGTGGGATAGACCCTTTCCATACATACAGCCCGGCGAACACTCACCGGAGCGGTTTTCCCGCGATCCTCCCGCGCCTCCCCCAATGACATGTGTAGGCCTGAGGAACAGCCGCGTGGTCTTGGCATCCTTCCGCCCCCCCCTCCGACAACCCGACGCTCATCTTTTCCCCAGAGTCTTCGAAAGCTTTCTCTTCTTTCCCACATATATTCGAGGCAAAATCGGGAGCCGGCTAAAGGGCGTGGACTCCGGGTTTCGTCTGCGGTTGGGCCGACAGCCATGCACATTGTCATTGGGACTGCCTGGTGGTTTGTGGAATACCATCTCTGAATATTTTCTTTCTACGCATTTTTTCCCTCTGTTATTATTGTAAATACTCGCATTATATTATTACTTTAATTTTTTCGTTATTTCTCTTATTCCAGGCTTCCTCAACCGGGCGCAGCTCTTATTTTTCTTTTTATTTACTAACACTTTTATCTGTATATATTTTTCTCTATAGATTGCAGAAGAATTATTCTACGGGCTGCCACATTTATTATTCTTTTGTATTATGTTAATGTAAGTACTAACATACTGCTTTCTAACCCCGTACGCATGGACATTGGAGGTCGTTCAAATAAATGTAGCTTCATTCAATAAAATAGAGTCTTAAAGTGTGTGAAGGAGGAAACCATATGCTTCCTTATAACGCCGTTGGGAAAGTTGTGGTGTCTCCTCCAATGTACCTGCTGATGTCTGGTTTTTTTTTAATGCTCGATAGAGATAAGATATTATTACTAATTACAGACTAGACAAAGTATTATTACAACTTATGGCTAGCAGTATTTTATTTATTTTGAATTCGCTGATTAGTCAATCACAAATACAAAACTTTATGCATGTAAAATGCACTTGACCAATGAACGTGATGCTACGTTTGTCTAATTCTTAGGTGCGCTATGTTCTTATGTTTATCACGACCTGCAATTTTAAATGCGAGAACGGGCTGTCATCATTATTAGGAATAACCACTGAAGTGATGAAGGGAATAAAATTCTCGAAGACATTATATTTATTTATGAAATCACCTGGGCTGAGAGCCACATCACCAACCAAATGTATTGGATCAAAAGATCGATATGTTTTTCAGGTCCTATAACGCCTTTCGGAAGATTTTTGGCACTGCAAATCATTGTTTAAATACAATTATAATGACATAGGTTCTATTAATGTAATTTAATACAAAATTAATAAATAAATAAATAAATAAATAAAAGGGCTGTCACAGCCAAGGAAAATAGACTGCCCCCGTGGGCGAGGGATAAGGTTCTTGACTCGCAACCCAAAGGTCGCGGGATCGAATTCCGGCGTTGACAAATAAATTTAATTTGATTAATTTGTGTTATTTCACAACTCAAATAATATATTGTAGATATATTTGCGGCGCGTTCCAGATTGGAATATACTATCAGTATCGCCCTGGTGTAAGACCACCATTCAGAATTGAAACGTTGTTTGAAATGGCATTAATCCGGTTTAATGACCAGATCTGAATATCAAGGTATGTCCCCACCTCCCTCTTCCCCTTTCCCCATCTCCTTCCCCTTCTAACTACCTTCAGCCTCACAACATATTTATCCCAATTGGGGATGCCATAGTCTCACTGGCTCCAGACGGGAGCAGTTGGGACTCTTGTGAGGTATTCATATATAAAAAAGGGGTGTGCTTTAGACCACATGACTGAAGTAAAACTTCACTAACTCATATCTCTCTCCCAACTTCCGTTCGCCTCGCCCGATCACACTTTTCATAACGCTCTCGTCACGCATTCACCAGCTTACTTCCCAAATCAAGCGTGCGTAAAGGCCCGACCGTTCGCCCCTCCCGATCACACTTTTCGTCACGCTCTCGTTACGCATTCATCAGCTTTACTCTCCAAGTCAAGCGTGCGTTTTACTTAAAAAAATTTTTTTTTGGGTGCCCGGGTTCATGGGGTGAGGTTTGTCTAGGTCTTGGAGGCGGATGACCAAGACACACTGAAACCCAGATTCCTACCCACCCCTTAAACCCTTTTCCTTCCCAGAACTCTCCTCTCCTTCCTTTACTTAAAAAAACCCTCCACACAGCATCCCCAATGACGAGATAGGCCCTGAGGGAAATTATTTTCCTCAGGGCCTCCTGTGTGGAGTTCATGAAAAAAAAGAAGTTTTACTTCAAAAAACAGAGTGTGCAGTTCGCACGCGGTAGAAATGAAATCTTCAGAGAACTAAAGTATATAAGACAAATAGAAGACCGATAGGCTACGAAGCACTGCACAAAGAGGAGACCGATTGTACATCTCATTCTCTCGCAGACTAAATCCTATAGACGTGTATGTTTGTCTCTTTTTAGTGTCGATATTTTTCGTTTCATCGAGTTTCAAATCACAACGGAGCTAAAGCTCATCTATACACAAATATACATAAATACTATGAAAAAAGATTAAATACTCGCTGTACTCGAAATAATGACAAAGACTACAAATCCCCAAAACGCATACTACTTTTGGTCAACGAAATTTCAGATACCTTGCAACAAGACTTTACAACATTCTTCCAGATAGAATAAAAAAATGTGATTCCCAAAAAATTTTCAAAAATAACATAAAAATTTGGATCAAAAATAATGATAGGGCCTTTACCGGTGCACTCACCCAAATTCGAAATTATTAATGATTTGGTATTATACAGTGGAAATATACAAGCAATGTATTGGTTGCTTTTATTTAAAATTATTATTAATGTAACCAATCTATTATGTGATTACTTTTTTAATAAAAGTGTAGGTATGTCTATAAGTCTTATAAATTGATTTAAAAATTACTGCCTCAACACAGTCTAGCCTAGTGAGGCAGATTACTGAAAAACCAAAATTTATAACTATTTTCTATTTTTCATTTATCTACTGTTCATATTTATATATTTTTTCTGTTGATATCCTTTTGTCCTTATGTAATTTTAAACCACTGTAAACATAACACTGAATATGTACTTTTTAGTTATAATCTTGCAAATTTCTTTCAATAAAGATATATTATTTTTACGCACCAGATTTAAATGAAAAAGGAAAAAAAGAAGGAAAAACTAAACCCTTTCACACACTTCCCCAAATGATCATCTAGTCAACCCACGCTATGCAATGCACTATATAAGTATTATAAATACAAAACAATACAAGAACAACATGTCAACCTACTAGAGACCAAATGGGAATATAATTCACCGACTCCAGATATTTTCATATCAGAGGGTTCGGCTCTGTGGCATTTCTAATTGAACCTATAAATGCTACTGATCTCTCAATATAAATATTTAAAAAATCCTTTGTAATCCTACATGTATTTAAAATGACTGATTTTTGCATTTTTATATACAAATTCTTTGACAAATCTAATATGCTTAAATTTTGAATCAGATTCCTAGGTATTATGCCAGTGGCCGAAATAACAAATGGCAATATTTTGATAGTCCGAGAATGCCAAATTCTTTTAATCTCATTTCCTAAATCTGTGTATTTTCTTATTTTTTCAGAAATAGTTTTTTGAATATTACAGGAATTTGGAATAGCTACATCAATGATATAAGTTTTTTTTTTAATTTTGTCATGTAAAACTATATCAGGTCTATTATGACTAATTGTTCTGTCTGTTAGTATAGTTTTATCATAATATATTTTATAAAATTCATTTTCTATAAATGAATTTGGTTCATATTCATAATAAGGTACTACATTACGGCAATCAATCAAGTTATGTTTAATTACCAAACTTTGGTGAATTATTTTTAAAACCTGATTGTGCCTAAATGTATACTCGGAAGGCGCTAATATAGAACATCCCGATATAATATGTTCTATAGTTTCGGGAAAAGCCAAACATTTTCTACATAAATCATCAATTTGATTTATGTCTTTGATTATATGCTTTCTATAATTTTTAGTATTAATGACTCTATCTTGAATGGCAAGCATAAATCCTTCTATTTCTGCGCTCAACTCTCCAATACTCAACCATTTGTTTGACGAAAGTTTGTCAACATACGTTTGGTTGAGATAATTGAAGTGTTTTGCGTGAATAATTTTATTTGACCAGGAATCTAATAATTCCTGGTTAGTATTTATAAGAATGTTGGCATTCTCGTCATATAAATTTAAAGGTGTAATATTTCTATCTGTCTTGCAAATTATTTTGTGCATTTCTGAGCTATTAGCTTTCCTATGGAAAAAATTTCTAAGCATTTCTACCTGATTGGGTTTCAAAGATGTTATTTTGACTACACCTCTACCTCCTAAATTTCTAGGTAAATTAATTCGTTCTATAGCTGAATTTGGATGATGGCAATTAAATTTTGTTAACGTAGTTCTAATTAATCGTTCTAAACTATCTAAATCTGTATTGGACCATTTAATTATGCCAAATGAGTACGTTAGTAGAGGTATTGCCCAAGTATTTATTGCTTTTACTAAATTTTTAGCAGATAGATTGCATTTTAAAATTTTTCTGATCCTAGTTTGAAATTTAATCCTAATATCATTTTTAATACTAGTGTGATCTAATCTATTCGATTGCGGGTATCCTAAATATTTAAAAACCTCATCCCCTTTCATACTTTGAATTTTGAAATTTCTAAATATACCCTCGTCTCCATCTACAATTTTGCCTTTCTCTATATGGATAGTTTACAATTTTGCCTTTCTCTATATGGATAGTTTATTATTATTATTATTAAAGAAGTTTTCACTTCAAAAGTAATACAACGCCGCATCATGGAGATTGGATAGGCTCTCGGGTGGAGTAGAGAAATAATTATTCTGGAAAATGAGAATGATAAACATGACTTCATATGTTACGTGTAAATTGTTTTTCGAAAAAAAATGAAGAAAGTATTTAGTGGAATGCTGTGGAGATTACAGAATAACTGTAGCAAATAGTGAGTCATGTTTCATCACGAATCATGAGTCATGTATTTCAGATTAACACACTATCGGCAAACGAACAAACCTCAATTTATAAACCAAGAAGAGGTTGCGTTCGGGGAAATGTGTTGATTCACCAATTTCATTTAAGAGGAAAGCCTTAAGTTTTTTAAACAAAACGTCGAAAATGCAAAAATTTTTACGAAACATAACTATTTTTTTAAATGTAACTTCTTTAGCCCCGTTATGATTTGAAATTCGGATGAAACGGAAATTTTATTTTTTTTTAAGTTTTCTTTATCATATGAATAACACATTACTTTGTTTAAACCACTATATTATACACAATATCTACATGTTTCGATAACAATGTTATCTTCATCAGGATATGTCAATATAAAGATATATATATTTTTTTTTCTTTATTTATTTATTTTTTTATTTATTTTTTTTAATTTTTTTCTTTATATTGACATATCCTAATGAAGATAACATTGTTATCGAAACATGTAGATATTGTGTATAATATAGTGGTTTAAACAAAGTGATATGTTATTCATTATATAATTAATGATGCCACAAAGTAATTTTGCGAAGTTTGAAGAAGTTTTCTTTATTCATTGAAATTTTTTTTTTTACATAAGTTGGGAATTTTTCGACCACCATGCTAGGTACATGCCCGTGTTGTGGTAGTCGATTTTTTATACAGTAAATTAACATGTGCAATAAAAAGTATGTGTGAGAGTATTAAGAAATTATATACATAAAATAATATAATATTAACGAATATTACAGAATACAAAATAGTATAAAAGAATTTCATTTAAAAGAGTTATGAGTATAAAATCAAAGTGAGTACTATATGGTAAGCACATGAGTAAGGATTTTTATGTTGAAAATCTTCATTATTTATTTATTTATTTTTTCATGTTCTCCGTAAAACGGTTATTCACCAATACATTATGGAGAAGATTACAAATTAGACAAAAAGTATAGCAAAACACATAAAAAGGTCAGTTTCACTACTTTGTGACATACGTCAAAAGATAATTGTTAAACTGCCTGTAGGTTACGTTAAAAATGTCAATGGTCAATGCAGACTCGTTGAGCAGTTTAGTCGCTCTGTTGACTGGCGCGTTCTGATAGGCAGAAGTCCTCGCTTTTGGAGCATAAAAAAGGGTATGGGACCTTCCACGAGTATACTTGTCTGGGACATATAAGTTAATTTCTTTCAAAATAGGTGGATTATGTATAGTTCCAGTTATCTACATTATTTAACACCAATTTTTGTACAATTAAATGTTGGGCTTTATTCTTCAAGTCCGGCGAATTACATTGTACAGCTGTGCAGTAAGTATGTAGTATATAGTACAAATAGAAATTACGCATTACAGCACCTGCGAAGCATCAAACTGCGCTCATTGGCCGCTTTGATTGTGCTGTCACTTTTAAAGGCTCCTATTGGTTGAGATATGAAACGGAAATTACGTTAGGTCTGCGCTCATTGGACGCTCTGATTATGACATCACTTTTCAAGTATTGGTTGAGATTGTTTTGGTAAAGTGTCGCTTCTACCGCGTGTAAACTGCACTAGATTTTTTTTATTGTTTTATAAATACATACATAATACAAACTATTTTGTAAAAGAGCATTTTTAATAGTGCATATGTCGTAGGCCGATCGTGAAATCAGGCAGATCATGTTGCGCCTAGCCACTTCATGATCTGCCGCATCGTGAAATGGCGGCAGACCGTGATGTGCCTGAGGCGCATGATCTGCATGATTTTACGAATGGCCTGCATTTCTCTACATATTGTAAATTAAAATCCTCCGCCGCGTCTGTCTGTTCGCGATAAACTCAAAACTACTGGACGGATTTTCATGCGGTTTTCACCAGTAGATAAAGTGATAGTTTAGGTATATAATTTGTCAAGGTTTTGTGTAAATTGGTTGAAATATAAAGGATAATGTCTGTGTGTGGTGGAGAGCGGGCTGACAAGCGGGCGGCGTGGATTTGATTTGTATGCAAATTAACAGATGGCGGTGGTTATATAGGATGGGTAACCATCCAGTAGATGGCGTTGTGTTTCATTAGCCACAGCAACGCGTGGCCAGATCAGCTAGTTATTGATATATTGACATACACATTTTCAGAAACGAAGAGTTCTTGTGCATCGTAAGGGAGCCATATATTTCATTTGCTTCTATTTATATATATATTTTTTTTTCTACAGCGGAATAACTTTTAATGCATTATAAAATATCATATCATATATGAACCTGTCAGAATTTTTATGCGGTTTTTATAAACAGGCAGAATTCTTACGAATCCACTTTTTAGGAGGAAATTGGTTGAACACATCAGAAACCTCAAAAGTAAGTTTCTCAAAAACCGCGAAAGCATGGTCTTATTTGAACTGAGGGAATACAAGAAAGCGCTGCAAAAAAGCGAACTACCCTTGCACGATAATGTCGTTTCTCACCCGGCATGCCGCTTAAAGTCTCGAAAACCCTTCTGGACGGAAGGAAAAAGACTCCTTCGAACACCTCTCACCCCAGAAGATAGGTGGAAGCTTGAGTGGCAATCAGCCAACGTCAAAAACGCCGATCTCGTGCAAGACCCCACTGAGAGACAGCCTGGGTTCTCATTGCCTCGCAAACTCTGGACTGCCATCAATAGAATAAGGTGCTCCCATAGCCGTTGTGCTCACATGATGCATAGATGGGGCCTTAAAGAATCGGCGACGTGTGAATGCGGTGCGGTGCAGACCACCGAACATGTGGTCAACGAATGCCCGCTCCATTCATTCCCCGGCGGTATTTATGAGGTCCACAGGGCAACGCCTGAGGCCCTAGACTGGCTCGCAGACCTAGATGTCCCCCTCTGACCCCCCACCATACGAAAGAAGAAGAAGAATTTGAACGGTTTTTAGGGAACTGATATGCCTATTCATATAATCTTATATTCATTAGACCTATATTACTTGTACAATATATTACAATTTCTTTGGTTGATGGTCATGGTATTTATTGTTAATGTAATATTATAGATAACTATGGAATTATCGTATACCTAAATATATTTTATTTCGATCAAGTCACGATACGCCCTTGGTCTTTGTAGAAACCACAGTAGAACTGTTTGAATCCATTTGCCTCCAAACCACGTAAAAATTATTATGGAATATCTCGGATTCGTCAGATTTCTGTTAATTAAGCGGTTATTTATTTGGGAAGTAATATTACGATGTATTAACAAAGTTTTTCCTATTAAAAAAAATATTTGGGTGATTGATTTTGAAAGGCAACATTATGTTAAGAATGTTATTTACACTAACCATGTAAAGTGATCATAAAAATAATACCTTAACACTTTCTCTAAAAAATGCGAACACCTCAGAACAGTTTTCCTGGTGAGGTGTTCACAAAATATTACTTGTTTACCATTTACATTCAATTCAGTTACTAATTATTGTTTTATCTCTTTCAAAAATCACGACAATATTTATTTTGATTCAATTATTTAATTTACATTTTACAAAACAATTTAATAATGTTGGCCTCACTGTGTTGTTTACTCGTGTAGAGGCCACTATTTATGATACAAAACTCAATAAGATGAAGTACATTATAAATTTTAATAAAATAAATATTGTCGGTTATGAGAAAATAAAAATCGGCATATATTATGAGTTGTGTGTATGTAAATGATGTGTTTTATAATCGTTTTATGTGTTACGTGTGTTTATCACGAATATATCATATAAATCTCGTAAAAAGAGCTGGATACAATACACGGGGAGATCAGAAATAGAAAATAAACTGACACCAATTACAAACAGAATCCATAACCTCTCAACAGCACTACAAACTACAAACATTACATTTATTATTAATTATCGTTATATTATTAGTTCAACATTTGGAACATTCTTTTTTATATTATTTCCACATCTCTTTACCTGTAAACTGTATCTATGAGCACAGAAATAAATAAAAATAAAATAAATTATATTTTGGTGTCTCCCACGCAGTGACCGAACATGCTCCTTAACAGAAAGCCAGATCGAACACCTGCATTCTGTATTTAACAAGAACTCTCAGCAAACAAGATTCAGTTGAATCTCGCATCGTGTACCAACTCCTTGACAAGTCGCAGTCGTAGATATCAGTAAAGACACACCACACTTCAAGAAAAAGAGATAGCTTGCATGTAACTCCGACATGTTGTGGTACAGAATAGCACAGTTTGGTTTGGTGCTCAGTTTGGTGTTTGCGGCCCCCTCTTCAGAGCTGGAGGAGAGTGAGAGCGAAAGCGCTGGCGATGTACTTTGGAGCGCCTTCACGGGAGGCTTCGGGGGCTGGAGCTGGCGGGGTGGCCGCGGGGTCATCCGAGTGCCGCTTACGCCTTGTCCAGAAGGCCAGCGCTGGGCGGCCGGACGGTGCAGGGAGAAGTTCTAGCTTTTCCCCGACGACTATACGAGGACAAGATTATTGGTAACAAACCTTCGTCAGATGCGGCATCTTTGATGAGTATTATTATAAGAAAACGAACACTTTTTATTGTCATGTATCCAGCAGTGTAAGATAATCATCACCAACCAGACTATTTGTGCTACCAATCGGAACATTGTGCGGTAAAAAAAATGCACGATTGCCAGTACTGTTATTGTTAATTATTGTTCTCCACTTGTTATTGCATTGTAAATACTGTGTATTATTTATGTCGTATTATTTTATCAATATTTTGTAAGACGTACTGTAGGATTATTTTTTAATTTATTATTATTAAGCGTTGAAGTGAAATGACATAAAACTGCGCTATACAAATACGACCTTATTATTGTTATTAAAATAAACAAATCAGAATAATTATAATGATGTATTTTCTTGACGTATATTTATGGTAAATTTTAACAAAGCCGGGACCAGCTCATTTTGGACAAAAAAAATGTATATATATATATACCCCAGTATATAGGTAATAATTAGATGTAATTAATTCCGTGAGCGGAAATTGAAAATAATGTATATTATCGTCAATTTCTTAAATTTAAAAATACGAAAATGTCATTTTTCAATTACCTCCATGTTGTTATCTTTATTTTAAAAAACAGCCCACATTTTTAAATGGTTTGTCTGGCAAAGCAGGGTTTGTCTAGCGGGCTTGTGAATATTATCTTTATTTTAAAAAATAGCCTACGTTTTTAAATGGTTTGTCTGGCAAAGCAGGGTTTGTCTAGCGGGCTTGTGAATATTATCTTTATTTTAAAAAATAGCCTACGTTTTTAAATGGTTTGTCTGGCAAAGCAGGGTTTGTCTAGCGGGCTTGTGTGACAGATTGGCCACGCCAAGTGAATTTTGATTTTACGCAATTGAAATTTAAAATGCATCATTTTCCGCTTCCCCCAATGCAAAAAGTTTCCGAAATACATAATTCTAACAATTATTCAACTTCTGCAAAGTGTTTTTTCGTGAAAAAGTGCATATTTACCGACGTAATTTACAACGTGGAGGTCATTGAAAAATGACATTTTCGTATTTTTAAATTTAAGAAATTAACGATAATATACATTTTTTTCAATTTCCGCTCACGGAATTAATTACATCTAATTATTACCTGTCTACTGGGGTAAAAAAATTTTTTTTTAGTGTAAAATGAGCTGGTCCCGGTTTTGTAAAAAAATAATATATTTATTTGTTTTCGACGGAAAAGTATGTTATCCACCGATATGTATTTTGACAAAAGAGTATTCTTTATTTTTCCCATTATTGTTACATAAGATAAGTACATACATTTAAAAAATGACAAACACACGAATAAAATATCATAATATATAAAATAAGTCGTCGACTTGCAAAACCCGTTTTGGAAGCTTTTGTTGATTCCGTGATAATTGCGGAAAAACTGTTTAGGATGCATAGATGACTTCTTGACGTTTAAAATTGTAAATAATGAAGTAGATAATAATTGAATCTAAACAATGAAAACACGTGCCAAATTTATTAGTTGTAAGCTGATATGAAGGCAACGCAAATATAATTATTTGAACTAAAATTTATGTTTAAATGAAAATAAATAATTTTCGAAACACGTTGATAATATTAATAATATAGTGATGTATATAAAGTTGCTTCTTTTCATTAAATCAATAATGATACCACAAAGTGGATTTGCGAAGATTGAAGAAGTAAAATTCATATAATTGCTTTGTTATTATTATTATTTATTTTCTGTCTTTCTTTCTTCCTTAACCCACTGATTTTTTATGTTTTTTCTTCAAATACAACAAATTTATTTTGTGACACCATTTTAATTCCAAATTAAAAGATTTAATGCCTATAAAACCCTTTTTAATGCCTATAAAACCGGCATGTTTAGAGAGCGATGCTCTCTTCCTCAGGGCTTACTAAAAACTAATCAATATATATTATAAAAGAAAGTCCAAAAAACGTACGCAACGCAAAACTCAGAAACGAGTTCCAGTACGATCAAGGGTGTTATATGGTGTGGTAGATCTCTATCCCCCTAGGGAATAAGGGTACCCGTTTTTTCCTAAAGGGCATACTTTTGAAGATATAAGGGCTGTAAGTTCTAAGAAGACTCTAAAAATTTCCGGAAACTTCGAGACGCTTCGATAAAAAATCTGGAAAGTTCTGGATGGAGTGGAGGAGTTTGTCGGTGGGTCTAGAAGGTTCCGGAAAGTTCTAGAAGGTTCGATAAAGCTGTAGAAAGTTTAAGAAGGAGCGGCAGAGATTGTCGATGAGTCTAGAAGATTCCGAAAAGTTCTAGAAATTTCGATAAAGCTGTAGAAAGTTCTGGAAGGAGTGGCGGAGTACGTCGGTGAGTCTGAAAGGTTCTGGAGTTCTAGACGGTTTAATAAAGCTGTATAAAGTTCTGCCGAGCGATTCCGTATCTTGGATAACGGACGTTATCTCATGTCAGATTTGAGTAATTTTTACATATTTACAGTCACGTATTTCAGTTTTGATCGATTTAAACACGAATTCTTGCAAGTACGCATGATTATTTATTCATTTTATGTACGTTGTACATAGAAGAAGCAAATAACAGCCATACAAATCACACACATCTGACAAGAGATAACGTCAACGTTCCGAACATCCCGGAACATTCTGGAAAATTGTGGAATGTTCGGGAATATAGAATCGGGAACATCAATGTGAAACGTTCCAGAACACTCGAATGTTGTACTGAGCGAAGCCGGGTAACCCAGCATGTTATAAATAAACTTGATGGTGTCAATGAAAAGGCAGGAGTGGGAAGGGGAGGGGGGGGGGGGGGGAATTGAAGGCACAATTTACAAAGAGAACAGGTTCAAGAGTGGGACATTTAAAAATATTTTTTTGATTTTTAATAATATTTAGATTTCATGTAATGCTCTTTATAATTTCTAATATTTCCAATTTTAGTAAAACCTGAAGATGAGAGCATCGCTCTCGAAACATGTCGGTATCATAGACCTTAAAAAGTGGTTAAAACAAAGAAATCCTTTAATGTTGAATTTTATGTTTTTAGTTGAAAAAAAAATCATAAAAAATGTCATCGGAGACCAAAATTTCGTTCACATTTTACACTTCAAAAAATGTTAGGAATCACTTGTTAAAAAGTAAGTACATTCCTTAATACCCTAATATATATTAGTGTTATATTCTAGTTCTAATGTACTTATTTCGTTTGGCTTTGTATTCCTTCCAATTATGCAGTTATACATTTGGGAAGTAATATTACGACGTATTAAAAAAAGTTTTTCCTATTGAAACGAAAATTTAGGTGAAAACATTAGCAATATTCATGATAACATTAGCGCAACTAATTGATGTATTATTTAACTCAATTGTGCTTTTTTCGAATAGATTTCATTGATATTGTAATGTGTTAAACAAATCGAAAAATAAATTTATGCTAATGTAAAAGTTATACATGCACTTTCATTTTTATTATGAAGTTGACTGTTATGATGTTCTTCCACTGCTACGAACCTTATTTACAGTAACATTTTCTCTAAAACATGCGAACACATCAGCACAGGTTTTCCTGGTGAGGTGTTTACAAAATATTATTACTTAACCATTAAATATAAGTATAATTTCAGTTACTGATTATAATATCCATTACTATTATGTTTCCGAGTATAACATGTAAATTTCAAATAAATAGCTGAATACAAAACATAGGGAGATTAAAAAAATAAAATATACAGAGAAACCAAATACAGACTGCCTGTAACCTCTCAACTACACTAAAAACACTAAATAATATATATATACATATATTTATTTCAGAGATATTTTAATACGTAAATAAAATTCTCGAGTGAGGATATCATTACCCTCAATAAAATAAAATAAATGACAGTATGATGTCTCCCACACAGTGACCAAACATGCTCCTAACAGAAAGCCAGGTCGAACACCAGCATTCCGTATTTAACAAGAAATCTCGGCAAACAAGATTCAGTTGCGTTTCGCGTTGTGGACCATCTCCAGGACAAGTGGCAGCCGTAGAGAGTATTAGAGACACACCACACTTCAAGAAAAAGAGAGAGGTACATTGTATGTAACTCCGACATGTTGTGGTACAGAATAGCACAGTTTAGTTTAGTGCTCAGTTTGGTGGTTGCGGCCTCCTCTTCAGAGTTGGAGGAGAGTGAAGGCGAAAGCGATGGCGGCGAACCTTGGATCGCCTTCACGGGACCCGGTGGGGGTCATACAGGTGTCTTCGGGGGGGTCATCCGGGTGCCGCTAACGCCTTGTCCAGAAGGCCAGCGCAGGGCGGCCGGACGGTGCAGGAAGATCTTCTAGCTTTTTCCCGACGAATATACGAGGACAGCAAACCTTCGTCGGATGCGGCATCTTTAATGAGTACTAATATAAGAAACGAACACTCTTTATTGTCATATATCCAGCAGAGTAAGAAGACCATCACCAACCCAGAGTATTTGCGCTACCAATCCGGAACATTGTGTGGTTAAAAAATGTAACTCTATGTATGAATGATTGACGGCAGAATAAACAAATCAGAATAATTATAATGATGTGTTTTCTTGACGTAGATTTGTTTGTTTTCGACGGAAAAGTATGTTATTCGCCGATATGTATTTTGACAAAAAAGTATTCTTTATTTTTCCGTTGTTTTTACATGGGATAAGCATATACATTTAAATAACAAACACACGAATACAATATCATGATACGCAAAATGAGTCGTCGACTTGCAAAACCCGTTCTGGAAGCTTTTGTTGATTCCGAGATATTCCGCGAAAAAATGTTTAAAACACATAGATGACCTCTTAATATTTTATAAAATTGTGAATAATCAAGAAGATAAGATTATCAGTTGTAAGCTAATATGAAATCATGGCATAGGTACATGAATATTTGAAATCAAAATTAAGTTATTGCTTTATTAATAATTATTTTCTGTCTTTCTATCTTCTCTTTCTCCGCATTATACACTTATTTAGTACTTTACTTAGCCCAACAATTTTACAAATATATATAGAGTTAGAGTAAAATGGTTTAACGAATTATCCTTGAAAATAAGATTGGAAATAAATTATAAAAAAATCAAAATTTCAATAAAAACACTCTTTAAATAACTTATACATAACTTTATACAACTAAATTAATTTATTAGATATCCCTTTTTTTCTCACTTTTTATTTTTCTCTTTTCTTCTTTATGTTATACGAGTATTAATTATTCTATTATTTGTTTTATATATGGACAATTTTTATTATTATTATTATTTTTTCTTCTTAATTGCTATTTTTTATTATTTGTTCTAAAAATAAAAAAGAACAAACTTCGGCTTACATGTGTTTTTTTCCACCCTTTTAACTCGCGCTTTGCTCCAAAAAAGGTGTAAAACGAACTTAATCAATGTATATTTTAAATGAAAAACTTTACAAGTACAAGTACTTTACTTTACAAGATGTTATAACATGTAATGTAATTAATTGTATCATTGTATTAATAAAAAAAATAGACACACGGATGTTAAGGGACGCACTTGACTGACTTTAACCAGTGATTCCTGACATTATTTGGAATAAAAAATGTAAATAAAATTTTGGTTAAACGAAGGCAATATAAGCAAAACTCAATCGAAAATCTGGAAACAGAAAAATCAGAAAAAGATATTGACGCCTCTGGGACTCGAACCCCAGGAACTCTTGCTTTCTGGGCAAACGCGCTAACCACTGCGCCACGGCGACACCGTGTTATATTCTAGTTCTAATGCAGGTATTTACTTCGTATGTCTTAGTTATATTTGATTTCGAGAGGCAAAATAATACCTAAGATTAGACTGGACAGTATAGGTACACAGAAGCTGTGGTATTGTTTGTAGGTGTTCTACTTTGCTTCACGATATCGACCGTTTATTTCGTCAATCGATAAACAACACTGGCAAGTAAAGTAGTTCATATCAGATTTGGTCCGATTACGTCAAAAGTGTAATATTGAATAGTATAATGGGCTGACAGTAGTCAGTAACCAGCGGTCGGAGCTTGTTGCGAGACTTGCTTCCGGTCATTGTAAACTGTTTTCCTACCAGTCTAACTCGAGCCAGCCAGCACCGGGCAATGAATATTAGGCAATAGGTAATATGGCTATTAGACACCCCTACCGCGTCCAATTTGGTATTTTATTGTCACCTCTTTCATATTGGCTTTTGATCGAACCGATGCACAATGATGTAACATAATATAGAATTGGACCTGGTCACACACACATAAAGTTCACTCTGTACGTTATTGAAAGAATTTAAATTATAACCCTAAATGGCAACATCAGTAAGTACAGACGAGCAGGTTGTATGTTTCAATTTGCCAATATTGCCCAGCCATAAGAGGTTCGCTACGTTTAGTAGGGGTGTCCGGGTTCATGGAGTAGGGTTTGTCTAGGTCCTGGCGGAGAATGCGTTTGGCAACAACTGCGTGGCCGGCCGGATCGGTAGAGGTTGCTTGAGGGAGACCTAACCAAGACCTCTCCAACCAGACTCTCTCGATCCATCGTCTTACACTGCAATCTAAGAGATGGATTCGAACGTTCGTCACTTCCTTCCCCTAAAAAATACCCTCCACATAGCATCAAAGACGACAAAATCCCATAGGGAATTATTTTTTCTCAGAGCTTCCCGTGTGGAGCTAATGTAAAACATATTTTTTACGATTATAAAAGTTGGCTGAATTTTAATAGCGAATCGCCATAAGAAAGAAAATAAAATTTAATAATTAATGAATTTAAAAAAAAATCGAAATTTTAAATGCATGTATAATGTGATCTAATTTTACCTTTTATTGTAACACATAATATTTACACAAATATGTTACTCAATTCTCAGCTAATATCCAGAAATATTTTGAAAAATTTATGTTTGGTCGGAGTGATTCCGGGAAAGACGGAATTGTCACCTCACCTTTCCTGAGACTTCCTAAAGAATTTTAGGATTTTCCATTCTTTGATTTTCTTCATTAGAAAAATTATCTATGACGAATTATCTATGTAATCAAATCGTGCCAATCTCTAGAAGGTGCACACTATGTTTTGATTTACATGCCCCCTTTTCCGAATGGAATTGTAATATAGGAATCTGAGAGTCAATGTGACTGGGAGTGACCGACGTAGGAGTCCATTCCTCCTACTGCGGTGCAAAGCATTGTGAATCCGGCTAAAGAGGTCTAGGTTAGCCCTTCCTCAACGAGTTTCTCCCGATTTAGTAGGTGGGTAAATGTAATCAAGACCTAGACAAACCCCACCTCACGAACCCGGGCACCCCTGCCAAGTCACTAAACGTAGCGAACGACTTGGGGTGACCTATGGTAAGGTATTGTTTATCCAATGAATGGCTCCCGGGGCGGTGGTACCCATACTCGCTCACTATTTATTGATTTACCTGATTTAATAAAAAGTGAGAAAAGCTACATGGTCCAAAAAAAAAAAAAAATTATAAATTTATCTAAAACCATCAATATAATATATTTTACCGATATTTCTCAGATATACTATATCCCTTTATTATTATCATTTATTTTTAAAAAGAAAGGACAGACATTCCCGGGATACGAATAATCTGACAAAATTTACTACAACCACTCGACGACGCCAAAAATGTTGCTTGTGTCGTGATGGAGGACTACGCCAGCTTAGGAATCGAACACACGACTCCTGAGCGGGACCTAAAGGCGATGCCAACTCAGCCTTTGACCGGTTATTCTGTTACTATTTTTGTATTTTCACTTATTCATTATTGCCCAACATCTAATATTTTACGTAGTGTAAATTTTTTGTAACCATACATACTTACTATTTTTCAACAATTATATTGTACCTACCTTTATTATTTTTAAGTATATATTAGTAAATAGATCAGCTCCCCAATTAGACCCGAGATTACTTCTATACTTAGAATATTTCTCCATTTAAATTAGTTAATTAAGAATGATTTTGGAAATTTATTATTTGTAAAAATGATTTATTAATAAACAGCTGTTTCGCCTTTTGAAGGCATTATTAAACTGAATTCGCCTTCAGAAGGCTAAACAGTATGAATAATCTATTTGTATAAATTGAATATCTATATTAAAGACAAAACATAAAACAAAATGGTGTTCTAAAAATTCAACTTGAAAACAATAAATAAATTAAGATTTAATAATCTTAATTTATTATATTGAATGTTCGCTTTATAATAAAATAAAATAAATTTGCGTAAGATGTTAACATAAATATTACAAAAAAATTAAATAAATTTTGGTAAAATTAAGCGAAGACAGGTATGTTAATTTATGTAAATGTACTTCCATACAATCGCGAGTTTATAATCTGTAGGTCATGGATAGGCGGGAACCACCGAATAGATATTGCACACTAGAAATGATTTCCATATGAATTTGAATCCTTGTCACTCGCTTTTTTATTCTTTATTGAATAAAAATACAATATTAAATCTTGTTTATAACGCACAGTCTTCCTCACCAGGGAATACTGATCGGAGGAGGACCGTAGGTTTTTTTTAAATATTTTTTTTATTACACCACACAAAAGCGACCTTGCCTTCATTATAAGACGGCTCTCGACTAGCGAACCGAAGGTCGCGGGTTGAAATTCCGGCACCCGCAGATGAATTTTATTTGATTGATTTGTGTTTTCACAATCAAATAATCTTACTAATATTATAAAGGCGAAAGTTTGTATGGATGTATGTGCGCAGGTCTGGATGTGGTTCTCTCCAGATAGCTGCAGTCAGTTTGTAAGGCTGAGCTGCCTTTGTTTGCTTCCTTCTGTTCCACACCGAGGAACCGTACAAGAGTGATAGAGTGGTATTCAAGGGCGGATCCAGGGGGGGGTCATGGGGTCATGACCCCCCCTGGGCTGGGTCCAGGACCTAGGTGGACCTACTTTTTACTTGTATCTATTATTATCAAAATTAAATTATAACTTCTTGTGACTTGACCACGACTATGTGACCCCCCCCTGGCGCTATGTGACCTCCCCCTAGCGCCAAAGCTGGATCCGCCCTTGGTGGTATTTGAGGTAGTTTGTAGTAAAAACACTTGTGTTTTGATGCTAGATGTTTGCACTGTTTGGTAAATATCGGTTCGGATTGGCCACGCTTATTACGAATAATTTTTAGAAAAAAACTTTAGATTCGCCTTAATTACTATAAAAGGAAACTTTTTGGCTTTGGGGCGGCGGAAAATAATGCATTTTAATTTTCAATTGCATAAAACCAAAATTCACTTCGCGAACCGACGACGCAGCGAAAATCCGCAGCCGTAGCTGTCACTGTTATGGACTGTAGCTGACTTCGTGGGATAAAGCGCGTAATTATGAAATTTCTCTAGCGGGCTTGTTTGTGTAACATGGTTTGTGATACAAAAGAATGTGCCCCTGTATAACGCCTACTCGCGTCAACGCAAGAAAAACATCCCAGTTTTCAAGTGGTTTAGCGGCTACGCTAGGTTTGTGCAACATGGTTTGTGATTCGCGGTATTTCATGCAGGTATCCCACGAAGTCAGCTACAGTCCATAACAGTAACAGCTACGGCCGCGAATTTTCGCTGTGTCGATTCGCGAAGTGAATTTTGGTTTTATGCAATTGAAAATTAAAATGCATTATTTTCCGCCGCCCCAAAGCCAAAAAGTTTCCTTTTATAGTACTTAAGGCGAATCTAAAGTTTTTTTCTAAAAATTATTCGTAATAAGCGTGGCCAATCCGAACCGATAATTACCCACTGTTTATTCTGATGAATAAATTTTACAAAGTGATTCCGAGCACTTGACTGCGACAATAATACTGACTTATTACTTTACAGAAGTGAACGATGGTTTGATTGACGCTTAAACAAGCAGAGTTTAAGCTAATCGAGAGAGATACTGTTTGTAAGATTGTGGTTAATGTTTTCAAGAGAAGAAGAATAATGACAGCAGCGTCAAAACACGCCATTTATAGACACAAAAGTGAAAGTTTATGTGCCAAAGACAACAGAGAGTAATAGACAAAACATTTATGGCGATCTGTGAGTAAAAGGTGGCATAGACGCGAAAAATTAATATAAAGGGCTCTACACATCGAGATTAAAATGAATGAAAAGGAAATGTTC
This sequence comes from Limnephilus marmoratus, assembly GCA_917880885.1. NCBI lineage: Eukaryota > Metazoa > Arthropoda > Insecta > Trichoptera > Limnephilidae > Limnephilus > Limnephilus marmoratus. Next base: position 9,544,209 of record OU862911.1, read on the forward strand.
AGTGCTAATGAATTTAAATATAAAATAGGACAACACAACATCCAACAGTATGTGTGTTTGTTACTCTTTCACGCAAAAACTACAAAATGGATTTGAATGAAACTTTACAATAATATGGCTCATACATCAGAATAACATATAGGCTATAAAATATAAATCTAGCTAGGAAGGGGACGCGGGAGGGGAACGGGAAGCGCGGGAAAGATGATTCAGGGAGAAACAATGTATTTCTTTGAATATGGCATTGCAACGCATGCCGGGAAACTGCTAGTTAAAAAAAAAAGAAGATATCTTTGCTGCAGGTTCCAGAGTGGAAGACACTCTAAGTATCGCTCTGGTGTAAGACCACCATTCAGAATTGAAATGTTGCTTCAAATGGTTTTAGCCGTGTTTGGTGACTAGATCTGAATCAATAAATCTTACAATAAATCACCGAAGTTTCATCGCAATCGGGTGAATGGTATAGGAAAGCATAAGGGACACACAAAGATATATTCATTTTTATGTATTAAGTATATTTTATTCACCCCTGATGAAGGTTCAGGACGAACCGAAACCGGTTGAATAAAGATATATAATAAAGTGGATTAAAACAAAGTTATTTTATTGTCATTATTATAATTACGCATACCCACACTTATTGCACACGGCGCGTTTAGTAATTATATCAGCTTGTTTAACAAAAATATAATTTTTCAATTATTATCAACCTTATTATGCATATTTTTCTTTTAAATTAGCTCCACACAGAGGCTCTGAGGAAAATAATTCCACTCAGGGCCTATGTCATCTTTGGGGATGCTGTGTTGAGAGTCTTTTTAAGAAAGGAAGGAGACGAAGTTCTGAGAAGGAAAAGGGTATAAGGGGCGGGTAGGAATCCGGCAATCAGTGTGTCCAGAACAGACGAATGAACCCATCCCTCCCACTGCGGTGCAAGGCGTTGTTCCGAGAGAGTACGGCTGGAGAAGTCAAAGGGACCCCCTCAACCATTCTCTCCCGATCTGCCTTGCCAGGCAGCTGGTGGGCAGATGCATTCCCAACCAAGACCCGGACAAACCTTACCCCATGCGGGCACCCCTGCTAAGTCACCAAACGTAGCGAACCACTTGGGGTGAACTGGTAGAGGTATTGGTTATCCAATAAATGATTACCGGGGCGGCGGTATCCAAACCCGCCTCCCAAAATGATGTAATAATAATTTATCAACCTTCTGAACAAAATCGATATTTTCCAACTCTGACATATCGCAAATTACTCGAAAACTTGACAGGTCGTCAACCTGGCAACTAAAACGCGATTAGCAGTGCTAGTCGCGTTTGACAACGGCGTCGCCCTTGACAACTGGTTTTTAACAAGTTTCCTGTGTGCGAAATGAAAATCGCTATTTGCTTTCCTGTGGATAATGATTGGGTTGCCAACTGTTTTTTTTCAGTTGCTCCGGTTGACCGGATGGATTTAGGATTATTTTTTACGTTTTAACGAGCTGTTTGTTTCACGTGGGATCGAAGCATCTTCCGTTGTAATACCGGTAAAACAATGACAGCAATGATGAAACACATCCGAGTATTTAAACGTTGATTGGTATTACTTTGGATCACGAAACACGCCCACATCGCGTTTCTTATACAAAAGAACATGGAAAATTTGCATGTTTTGGTGATTTAGGTACTTCAGAATATAATAAACATAAACCTTTATAAAAATCTTCAGAACTTTGTGATACAAAACAAGAATATAGGACATCTGTGCTTCAGAATAAAAACGTTTTTGATAAATAATTATTAAGAGGGAATAACCAGACAAAACCGGAAATATGTCATTTTTAAACCAAATTTTGGACGTATTGACTATTTTCAACAAAAAATTATAAATTGATTTTGAAAAACTGTTATTTTATCTAGTAAAGCAAAGTTTTGAATTACGAGATAATATTTTCGTTATTTGTTTTTGGGGTGTTATGCCGTGTTGCGCTACCTCCTTCTTTAGCCAACGTTTCGGACATCGTTGCAGTGTCCATCATCAGGGCAGATCCGGCAGATCCGGTAGATGTACTAGACAACTGGTTTTTAACAAGTTTAACCTGTGTGCGGACCGCTAATGAAAATCGCTATTTGCTTTCCTGTGGATAATGATTGGGTTGCCAACTGTTTTTTTTTCAGTTGCTCCGGTTGAGCGGATGGACTTATGATTATTTTTTTACGTTTTAACACATCTACAAATCTACATCGTTGGCTAAAGAAGGAGGTAGCGCAACACGGCATAACACCCCAAAAACAAATAACGAAAATGCTTTTGGCCGTGAAAATCTTAAAACTTATCTATGAGATAATATGTTTATTTTTAGTACAATAAGGTTTTACCGTAGGTCATTGGCAGATATTTCATTACATGTCTTATTTTCCCTGCAGAAAATATCTGATCCTAAAGTTAATATTGTAATCCGTGACGAAAAATGTGATCATGTAAACTGTAAACAACATAATCCTATTTGTACTGTAATTAACTCTTCCTCCGAAATTAAATATCTCGGTGTGATCATTGATCAAAACCTGAAATGGAATAATCACATTTCAGAGCTAGTGAAGAGAATGAGGAAATGTATATATATATATATATTTGTTAGGTTAAGAAATATTTTAAATGTAAAAATAATGAAAAATGTGTACTATGCCCTTGTTCATTCTTTACTCATCTACGGAATTATAGGTTGGGGAGGATCTTACAAAAAAACCTAAACTCAGTAAAAGTCACGCAAAGAATTATCATTAAAGTAATATTTTAAAAAAATCTACCTTCTCAACTGAATCACTTTTTAAATTGTTTCCAGTACCAAATGTTGATGAAATTTTCAAACAAGCTTTCATTATAAAAATGTGTAAAGAAAAAAATAACACAGAATATCAAGAATTTTACAAACTAATGAGAAACGGAAACCAATTTATAACACCTAATTTTAAAACAACTCAAATGCAAAATCATTATATTTTCCAAGCCATAAAAAACTATAATAACCTCCCTTCTGAATTGCGCTGCATCATCAACCAATCAGAACAAATAAATAAAAGAAAACAATTTTTCAAAAAAAACTTGCAATAAAAAGTAAATATTTTATACAAAACAGATTATAACTTACAACTCAAGTAAGAATCGTGGCTCCCTTATCAGGCACAAGAGCCCCTCTTTTCTGATAAGGTATACATGACCAGAAACGACCTCTAATTTAATATTTTGTAAAATATACGTGTATATTATGTAACTCATATTTTTTTATATTACAATAAAAAAAATATATATATATTTTTTTTTAATTTTTCCAACCAAATATTGTATTATACAACACACATTTCAAATCATATAATCATCCAGTAAAATAAATCAATAAATTATCTGCGAAGAATATGTTTCAGAATTATAATTTTAGTTTAAATAAAATCATTTTAAAAATGATTCGCACACGTATTTTGTGACGAAAATACTTCAATTTGTCTTTTTATTTACGGTCTTATAAACTAATATATATAAGATTTTTTTAACATTCTTATTCTGCTTAGACATTATTGAAAAATGATCACATACTTATGATCAAAAAATAATTACAAAAAGGACATAATTTTAATAGTTTTATCATCACGCCTTTCAGCATTTTTGAATGTAGGTATAATTTAAAGCAAATTTAGAATGAAATAAAATCGATATCGAGTTATTATTTTAAAAAGCTGGTAAGGAGAATAATTAATATTTCTCATTGGAACCGTCCTGTACGATCGTAAGAACATCTTTCGACGAAATATGAATTCTCGGTCGCTGGCTGCTTAACACATCTAATAAAATGGATGGAATATATAATTTTATTTAATGACCGACCGAAGGTCGTGTTCGAATTCGGTTTCGGCAAGTTTCGGCAAAAAATCTAGTTTCGGCATCAGTTTCGGTTTCGGCAGATTTTCTGCCAAACCTTCGGCTGCACCGAATCAAAACTCTGCAAAAGATCTCAATAAATGGTAAATTTAGTCTTAAGAATGTTGTGATTGTAAACACCATTTAAATTAAAATACTAGATTAATGAGGTCCTTCCTTTATAATGCACATAAGTGTTGATTATTGACAAATTTTTGTTCCAAGCAGTAGTTAACATGTTTATTAATTACTAGCTGGGTTACCCGGCTTCGCTCGGGACAACATTCGAGAGTGTTCTGGAATGTTTCACATAGGTGTTCCGATTCCCTATTCCCGAACATTCAACAATTTTCCAGAATGTTTCGGGATGTTCTGGAACGTTGTGGAATGCTCTCAAATACTTGGACTGGGGTGTTCGGCTTCGCTCAGGGAGTTGATGTAAGATTGAATTGACGTTCAAATCCACGACGGATCTTGCTTTATATACCCCATACGGTTAGCCCCATACAAAAAAGACTTTAAATATTCCAGAATAATGTTCCAGATCAATCCACAACATTCAGGAGTGTTCTGGAATGTTCCACAATGATCTGGTATGTTTCTTAACGTTCCATCCTATTCTCAAACATTCCTAAATATTCCAGAATGTTCCGGGATGTTCTGGAATGCGGTGAAATGCTCAACAATACTCCGGAATGTTCTGAACTGTTCTAGAAATTTCAAAGGGGCGAAACTTCAAGCCCTTATGTCTTTAAAAACACGCCCTACAGGTAAAAACGGGAACTTTCTTCATAGAAGGGGGCTAGAGGACTACCACACAATATAACTCCCGTTATCGTACCGGGACCCGTCTTTGAGTTTTAGCGGCATGCACATTGTACACTTTTTAAATAATGTATATTAAAGATTAAGATTATCCTAACTTCGAGAACTTTCCAGAACCATCGAGACTCACCGACACTCTCCGCCACTCCTGAAAGCTTCTAGAACTTTCTCCTTCCATAACATCCTAGAGCATCAGGGAACCTTCCAGAACTATCTAGAACCTTCCAGACTCATCGACATACTCCATCGCTCCTTCCAAAACTTTTCACAGCTTTATCGAACCTTATTGTACTTTCCAGAACCTTCTAGACTCACCAACGTGCTCCGCCACTCCTTCCAGATCTCTTTACAGCTTTTTCGGAATTTCTAGAACTTTTTAGAACCTTCTAAACTCACCGATGTACTTTGCCACTCCTTACAGAACTTTCTACAGCTTTATCGAACACTCCCTCTAGAACTCCGGAACCTTCTAGACTAACTCATGTACTCTGCCACTCCTTCTAGAACTTTCTACAGCTTTATCGAACCGTCCAGAACGCCGGAACCTTCTAGACTCACCGACATTCTCCATCACTCCTTTCAGAACTATTTACAGCTTTATGGAACCTTATGGAACATTCCTAAACCTTCTATACTCACCAACATACTCCGCCACTCCTTCCAAAACTTTTTACTGCTTTATCGAACCTTCTAGAACTTTTCGGAACCTTCTATACTCGCCGACATACTCCGCCTGTCCTTCCAGAATTTTCTACAGGTTTATCAAACCTTATAGAACTTTCCGAAACCTTCTAGACTCACCGACATACTACGCCACACCTTCCAGAACTTTCTACAGCTTTATCGAACCTTCTAGAACTTCTTTTCAGCTTTGTAGAATCTTCAAGAATTTTGTACAGCCTTATCGAACCTTCTAGAACTTCCACAGCTTTATGGAACCTTCTAGAATTTTCTGGAACCTTCTTAACACAATGACACACTTTTCCATTCCTTTTAGAACTTTGTATAGCTCTATCGAACCTTCTAGAACTTTCGGAATCTTCTAGACTCAACTCCAATTATTTCTGAAAGCTTCTAGAACTTTCTACATCCACAATTTTCTAAACCATTTGTGAACCATCAGATCCTTCTAGACTCACTGACATACTACGCCACACCTTCCAGAACTTTCTACAATTTTATCGAACCTTCTAGAACCTTACGGAAACTAAACCCACCAACATATTCCACTATTCCTTTCAGAACTTTATACAGCTTTATCGAACCTTCTAGAACTTCTTTTCAGCTTTGAGAAATCTTCTAGAATTTTCCGGAACCTTCTAGACACACCGACACACTCCTTCACTCCTTTCAGAACTTTCTAAAGCCTTATGGAACCTTCTAGATCTTTCCGGAACCTTCTTGATTCACCGACATACTTCGTAACACCTTCCAGAACTTTCTACAGCTTTATCAAACCTTCTAGAAATTTCCGGAAATTTTTAGACTCACCGACATACTCCGCCACTCCTTCCAGAACTTTCTACAGCTTTATCGAACCTTCTAGAACTTCTTTTTAGCTTTGTGGAATCTTTTAGAGTTTTCCGGAACCTTCTAGACACACCGACACACTCCTCCACTCCTTTCAGAACTTTCTAAAGCCTTATGGAACCTTCTAGATCTTTCCGGATCCTTCTAGACTCACTGACATACTCCGCCACTCCTTCCAGAACTTTGTACAGTCCTATCGAACCTTCTAGGACTTCCTACAGCTTTATGGAAACTTCTAGAATTTTCCGGGACCTTCTAGACATACCGACCCACTCCTCCACTCCTTTCAGAACTTTCTACAGCCTTATCGAACCTTCTTGAACTTTCCGGAACCTTCTAGACTCGCTGGCATACTCCTCCACTTCTTCCAGAGCATTCCGAATTTTCTAGAAGTTTCCGGAATCTTCTAGACTCTTCTTGAAATTTCTAGAGTCTTCCTAGAACTTTCAGCCCTTATATCTTCAAAAGCAAGCCCTTTACGTAAAAATGAATACCCTTATTCCCTAGGGGGGATAGACATCTACCATACCATATAACTCTCTTGATCGTACCGGTACTCGTTTCTGAGTTTTTGCGTTCCGCACGTTTTTTTGTACTTTCTTTTATAATATATATTGATTAGTAATATAATTTTTTTTCACATATTTCAATAATTTATTTTTTATTTCATTTAACACATGTTAATTGTTTGTACAGGGTGGACCATAACTGTGTTCGCGGTTTGTTTCGTTATTTTTTTAACAATGCGTGGGGCGAGCGCGGTTCGGGGGGTATCGTTAGACGCGTTATTCAGTGTTGCCAACTTAGCAACTTTATAGCTAGATCTAGCTATTATTTGATGTCAGACAGCTACATTTTAATGAAACTTGTAGCTAAACTTTTTAGCTACTTTTTATAGCAACTTTTCGTCATTGTTCGACATATCGATTTCGTCATGAGATGTGAGGCTATCGAGCAAAGAGAATATAAAACGCTATGTCTTACAGTAAAAAGTAAAAACCAAAAGCGACTCTATGGTCATAGACGCTATGGTATAAGTGACGTTGGCCGGAAAATCCCTGTTTCCTGCTGCACTAGCTCTCCCTTTTTGGAGTACAGAGCCATAAACTTCGATATTTCTATGACATATTTGTTCACAACTAGCGACACCACCCACCACCACCGGAACAGATAACTTTGTGGCACTGTAATATTGTTCTGTGCGCTAGCTAACGACGACAGACAGAATACAACGAAAATAGTACGCACTACTCTTATTCTACCTTGTGTTGTTTTGTTTTATCCATATAAAACCTGGAAATAAAAACGATTGTCAGAATTTGTCATTTTATTGTAACTTAGGGAACGTACCCTTACTACGTGAAACGTTTAGGGGAGGGGGGTCTTCAAAATACCACGCTTGGTACAAATGAGCGGCGGAGTGCTTAGGTTTTTGGTCATCGGGGGGGGGGTTAAAAATTGCAAAAAGTTGGTCACGTAGTATGGGTACGTTCCCTTATCTACCTACTGTAAAGTTTAGCTACTTCTAGCAACTTTTTGGGGTAAAAAAAACTGGCAATCTAGCAACATTTGTAAGATGTCTAGCAATTTGGTATAGCTAACTGTTGGCAACACTGGCGTTATTTCGTGGAAATTTTAGTCGCCTTGGAGCCGTTCACGGGAGAGCAGCGCGCATTTTGTGTTCGTGCATATTACATATACAATTATTCCGTAACGATTTCGAAACGAATGTTCCGTGCTGATTTCGGTTTACGAGACATTAATCAAGCACCAAGAGCAAAATCTATTCGGAAATGGATCAACATGTTTGAGACAACCGGCTCAACAGTAAAAACAATTAATGAAGGTCGCCCGAAGTCAGCGAGGATACCAGAAGTTATTCAGCGTGTTAGTGAATCAGTGAGGGAAAATCCACAACAAACTACTCGCAAGATAAGCCAAGCCTTATCCATCAAGAGGACCACTTTACAAAGAATTTTACGCCACGATTTACATCTAAAAGCTTATAAAATTCAGCTGACGAAAGAGTTGAAGCTGAATGATACCGATCTTCGACTTAATTTTGCCGATGTGATGCTGGAACGTTTTGATAATTTTTTCAACATAATGTTCAGCGATGAGGCCAATTTCCATATCAATGGCCATGTTAATAAACAAAATTGCCGGTATTGGTCTGAGAATAGAAGAAAAAGAAGAAGAAGACCCCCCGACAGAAGCATCAACGTCCCTTGCATAGCCCGAAGGTCGTTGTGTGGGCTGCAATATCAGAGGGGTATCTTTGGCCAATATTTCTTTGAAAACGAAAGGACAGTTGCAATGACAGTGAAATCTAAGAATTATTGTCAGATGCTTCAGGAGTTCTTGGTCCCAGCTCTTCAAGATTTTCAAGGCCACAATTCCAGGAGCTGGTTTCAGCAGGACGGCGCCTCCTGACACACTGCTAAACTGTCCATGGACCGTTTGAAGAAGTTGTTCCCCGAAAAACTCATTTCACGAGGAGGAGACATTGAGTGGCCTCCACGGAGCCCAGATCTCAGCCCATGTGATTATTTTTTGTGGGGATACTTAAAATCAAGAGTCTATGAAGACAATCCGATAACAACAAATCAGTTAAAACAAAACATTGTACGGGAAATTAACGCCATCCCACGGGCAACTTGTCAGCGTGTTTTTTGAGAATTTTCGAATCCGCCTTCGACAATGTCAACAGGCTGATGGAGCTCACTTGGACAATATAATTTTTAAAACTTAATGTCATTAAAATTTCCATTTATTGTAGTTTTTGAAAATATTAATAAAACATGTCTAAGTTCTACCATTATTTATTTATTGTTAATTAAAACTAGGTATACAGTTAAGGGCCACCCTGTATAAGTGTAAAAAATAAGCTAAACTTCATTAAACAATAGATTTTTAACATGTCTAAAAAAGTTTCGGATTCGGGCGAAACTTAGACAGCTACCGAAGATTCAGTTTCTGTTTTAGTTGAAAGTCCTGTTTCGGTCGGACACTAATTTTATCGTACCTCAGTAATCAGAAATTTGAATTTGTATTAAAATGGTCTAAATCACCAATATTATTATTCTAAACTTTCCAAGCAGATCCCTTTCCCTTCTTAATCAGAGAAAGAAGCAAGTAAGATATGTGTGTTACTATATAATGTACTGTGTGTTTATCTAAATAAATTGTGAGTAGGATACGATAATGTACCTACTATTGATATAATTTGCATCTTGGGAATGTTAGTATGAGTAACAATTGCGATTTTCCTGGAAAAGTGATTATATTCAGCAGGAACCTTGTGAACACGAGTATCGAAGACTCTGTAGTGATGACTCGGTATAACCCCAGACCACTTGAGAGTCACCTCGACTTGGCTTGCTGACAAGTCTTGAAATTAAACCGGTTAGGTTCATTGTCACCGGTGGGTGGTGTTAAACACAAACAGCATGTCGCAACTTTTGTCACAGTAAGTTCCAAATACCGGGAAAACCACGTAACTTGGACTTGCCAGAGCAACTTGGTAAGAGTGTAAATTTCCCTGCTACATGCACACATTTCCTAGTAGGTCAGTGGTTGAGACGGCAATGCGTTGGGTCCCCACCCAGGCCTCGTCGTTAGTTCAATTCCTCGGCGGGTAAGTTCTCCACCACGATACGAGAAACATTTTTGCTTTGAGTAATGGTAGTAGGAGATTTTTAAATAGTTTCAGGTTATACGTACCCCGTTTGCCTGTAAAAAAGCAAGATCTTTTATAATATTGTAAACTGAGAATTTTCTCGAATGGGTAGGTATACTGTAGCGACGTAACATCTAATTTTCTTATCATTTTTTTACATTAGTTTCACACAGGATTTTCTGAAGAAAATAATTCCCCTTAAATGATTTTTAGGAAAGGAAGGAGAAGAAGTTCTGGGAAGGAAAAAGATATAGGTATAGGAATCTGTGGGTAAGTGTCTCCAGGAGTGACGAATGTATGAAACCATCCCTCCCACTGCGGTGCAAGGCGATGTTCCGAGAGAATGCTGCTGGAGAGGTCAAAAGGTCGCCCTCAACCAGTCTCCCAGAACCCAGGCCCCCCTGTTAAGTCACCAAACATAACGAACCACTTGGGATGACCTTTGGAAGCCGTGTTGGTTATTCGACGATACCCATACCCGCCTGCCAAATTCAAATTGTTAGAGTTTCAAAGAGAGCCAAATGGTAGTAAACAAAAACAAACAATAATTGGTATTTGAGATTGTTGTCCCTTCGTGATGTTCCGAAAGGATTTAAGAGAATAAAATTTGAATTTTGGAGATGAGTAGAGAACCACACACCCGGATTACGAATAGACGTACCTACCTGTTTGGAATGTAGTATTGGTTTCATAGTGATCTGTGTTCTGGAAACATCATTTTTCATTAAAAAACCATTGAAACATTTAATTGCAAAATAGTCAAATAAAAGAGCGTCAATAGCACAAGGCACGTAATAACTAGTTTATATTATTTTGAACATCAACACCATAATTTCAGAAATAGTGGTGAGCCCACTTCAAATCAATCTACATTGTAAATTATAAAAAAATATTATATATCTACATTTCAAACACTCAAAGATGGGAGGAGTCTGCAAGAAGTCAAGTGCCGTACCAGAGGGGCAATTCCGGAGCTTTTTTAAATATATTTTTTAGGTGAATACCTCACAAGTGTCCCAACTGCTTCTATCTAGAGCCAGTGAGACTACGGCATCCCCAATTAGGGTATTTTGTGAGGCTGAAGTAAGCGGGGAGGGGAAGGAGATGAGGAAGAGAAAGGTGGGGAAGAACCTGGTTATTCAGATCTAGTCACTAGCCATCAAACACTAAAGCCATTTCAGAGCAATGTTTCAATTCTGAATGGTGGTTTTACATCCATCAGTGTGATACTGAGAGTTTATTTCACTTTGAAACGTGCTGCCAACATATTATCTTATATTATTTAAAATAATTAAATTGTGAAAACACAAAACAATTAATATTTCTATTCATGGTGGAATTCCATTATAATATATTATATAATAAAATGAATATAAAACTTTATTGCATTTAATTTCAATTGACCGTAACCGGTTTCAGCTCGTCAAAGCCATGTGAAACCGTAACTAAACGGTAGACTAAGAATTATTTGTACCAGTCTGAAGATGGCTTTGACGAAACCGGTTACGGTCAAATAAAATTAAATGGAATAAAGTTTTATATTCATTTTATTATATAATATATTACATAACAATTGAATAAAATTTATTTGTTGATTTGAATTGAACCCGCAACCTCCGGATCGCTAGTCGGGAGCTTTGTACTTCGACCACGGAGGCCGTGCACCCGGACGTTCTCCTTAAGGATAAGGAAAGTTGTCATTATACATAAAACTACACATTTTCGCCGAGATTCAAGAGAACTGGAATCTCAGTTATCTAAAAAGTCGTTTATTTTAAGGTCAATTCTTTAACCATAGTCGAACTAGAATCGCCCCTGGTTACGGAAAAAAATGGTTAATTTTACGGATAAGCCCCGGCAACCCGAATTTCTATCGATTTCTTACACATCTTTCTTAAACATTTGAAGTTTTTAGCTCTTCAAAAAATATATGTTATTTTTGAAGATAATTTCTAGATGCTGCCCACGCCGAAACGCAAATTATATGAAATACCTTCGATAGAAAAATATCGCAAACTATGCTCCAAAAATTATTAAAAACAAGTCTCGCTTGTCGGTCTTAAACACCGACTAGCGATTCGGAGGTTGCGGGTTCAATTCATATGAAAAGATAAATATTATTTAATTTTTTTGTGTTTTCACAATTTAATTATTTTAAATAATATAAGATAATATGTTGGCAGCACGTTTCAAAGTGAAATAAACTCTCAGTATCACACTGATGGATGTAAAACCACCATTCAGAATTGAAACATTGCTCTGAAATGGCTTTAGTGTTTGATGGCTAGTGACTAGATCTGAATAACCAGGTTCTTCCCCACATTTCTCTTCCTCATCTCCTTCCCCTCCCCACTTACTCAGCCTCACAAAATACCCTAATTGGGGATGCCATAGTCTCACTGGCTCCAGATAGAAGCTGTTGGGACACTTGTGAGGTATTCACATGAAAAATATATTGAAAAAAGGACCGGAATTGCCCCTCTGGTACGGCACTTGACTTCTTACAGACTCCTCCCAACTTTGAGTGTTTGAAATGTAGATATATATAATATTTTTTTTTTATAATTTACAATGTAGATTATGAAGTGGGCTCATCACTATTTCTGAAATTATGGTGTTGATGTTCAAAATAATATAAACTAGTTATTACGTGCCTTGTGCTATTAACGCTATTTTATTTGACTATTTTGCAATTAAATGTTTCAATGGTTTTTTAATGTAAAATAATGTTTCCAAAACACAGATCACTAAGAAACCAATACTACATTCCAAACAGGTAGGTACGTCTATTCGTAATCCGGGTGTGTGGTTCTCTACCCATCTTCAAAATTCAAATTTTATTCTCTTAAATCCTTTCGGAACATCAGGAAGAGACAACAACCTCAAATACCAATTATTGTTTGTTTTTCTTTACTACCATTTGTGCTATCTTTGAAACTCTAACAATTTGAAATTGGCAGGCGGGTATGGGTATCGTCGAATAACCAACACGACTTAAATAGGTCATCCCAAGTGGTTCGCTATGTTGCGTGCCGTGCGTGCGTTGCGGCCGACGCGGATAGATGGACGCTCACCTTTACAATGCGCGGCATTTGATATCTGCGTTGTTTAAAAAAAAAAATGTTTGAAAATTTTAGAATATACTCTTGAATATATACAGTTGGAATTTCGGAAAAAGTTGTCAATCGTTTTTACTCCTACCATCATGTAGAATCACCTCCCGAAGTTAATGCACTTTACCCCCGGACACTCTGTATATGTAAAATGACCGCAAGGTATAAGAAAAAAAATGTATATATATTCCTTATAAAAAAATCATGAAAATCACTAAAAATACGAGGTCCTACACCTATTTCTCCGCTTAAACGCTCGTGCAATAAAGGTAGCCCACTGCCAAAACCTTTTTTGTGAAATATTCGCTCCACAATCACCGGTCCCGTATTGGACCGTTAGGCATTGAACGACACAAATCCGCGGTATCAAGGTTAATAGATAGAAAACTCCATATATCCACAGTGACTTTTATGTTTTTGTTTATAATCGTACACAAAATTAAGGGCTTACGGCTTACCAAAGTGAGTGAGCGCCGCCCCCTGAACACTGTCGCCCCAAGGCCGCGTCCTATAAGGCCTATTGACAAATCCAGGATTGGTTAGCGCGTTCCTCTAACATTCGTAATTTCGTATCTCTCCATCTTCTTCTTTTCGAGCCCGGTTGCGGAGCCTTAAGAACAACTCTATATCGGCGCTAGGGATGTCGAAAATGAAAAAAAATATCGATGTATCGATATTTATTAAAATATCGATATCGACGTCGATATATCGAGGAAAAAATATCGATATATCGGTAAAATTTTCAAGAGATTTTGGATTTTTAAAATATTAGTGTATTCAGCTCAATATTATCAATATTAATTTTTTGCTTTTTTTAATGTACAAAAATCTCAATAAAAATGAAGGTATTTTTATCACTATTCATTTTTATTACGTAATAATTACAAAAATATCAAAAACTAAAAAGCTGTCTTCTAACTTATACGCATACAAAGTTTGTATGCGTCTCAGTAACATTCTATTGGCATATTAATCTGTCAAAAAGGACTTCGTGTTCGGAACAAGGTATGGTCAATAATCATAGACAATTGGGAACCAACACATAGGAATGGTTTAGAAAAAAATGGCGAAAAAAAGCATACATTTCTATGTATGTACCTACACACATGAGATAGTATTGGTGATCACAAATATTAATGCAAAGACAGTAGATTTGTAAGCTATAAATAGTTAAAATTTCAACCGCCAGATGTCATGACCCAATACAGTTACTTTTTTCCGTTCGTTCCTATACTGTTTTAGATTCTAGTGACTTTAAATACATAAATTAAAAAAATATCGTTTTTGATACAATTTTCGATATTGGATATTTTGTATCGATATATCGGATCAAAATATATCGGCTAAAAATATCGATATATTGAATTAAAAATATCGATATATCGATACTTTTTCAACAAGCCTAATCGGCGCTTCAGCTCGTGGCTATCCCTGCCCTGCTGCAAGCAATGTCTGAGCGCTGAGTTCGGAAATTCGTCATTTTACAAACATTTCTGACGAACTATTCGTACAAATACGGCGATCGCCTTTATAACGCCCGGTATAAAATAATGGTACTGCACCTCCATTCAATTTGAAGGTGATTGATTGAAGGTTGATCAAGGTGTTTCATTGTATATTAGCTGGTGGGTACATTCTAACCGTCTTCAAGCTCATGACTCATCCAATCACAATTAAGATGATTTCTACATAGATATTGATGATTTCAGATTTTCTTTTATACCTGGTAATAAACGATCTGACGAATACAATAACGTATTGAAAATATCACGTATTTTCGTAATGACCCTGTTACCAACCGCACGTATTAATATGCTGACTATCGCCAATTAGTCGATTTCTTGTATTTCCTGGTGAATTATTACGTATTATGTTAACATCAAGCAATAGCAAAATATATTTAAAACAAGAGGAGAGCCTCTGTCTACATGAATAACTACCCCCATCGTCCTTTCTCAATCCACAAAGCAGAATTTTGATATTTTTTATTGAAATTTTGCACAATTGACAATCTGCGTAAGAGCGTTTAACCAGCCAGCGGACGAAAATCCACATTTCGTCGAAAGTTGTTCTTACGATCGTGCAGGGTGGTTACAATGAGAAAGGTTAATTATTCTCCGTACCAGCTTTTTAAAATTACAACTCAATATCGAATTTATTTCAATCCAAATTAGCTTTAATTTATACCTTCATCCAAAAATGCTGAAAGGCGTGATGATAAAACTATTAAAATAATGTACTTTTTGTAATTATTTTTTGATTATAAGTATTTATCATTTTTCAATAATGTCTAAGTTAAATAAGAATGTTAAAAAAATCAACCAGCCAGCGGCCAAAAATCCACATTTCGTCAAAAGTTGTTCTTACGATCGTGCAGGGCGGTTCCAATGAGAAAGATTAATTATCTCCGTATCAGATTTTTAAAATTATAACTCAATATCGATTTTATTTCATTCAAAATTTGCTTTAATTTATACCTGCATACATCCAAAAACGCTGAAAGGCGTGATGATAAAACTATTAAAGTTTTGTAATTATTTTTTGATTGTAAGTATTTATCAATTTTTAATAATGTCTAAGTTAAATAAGAATGTTAAAAAAATCTGAAATATATTAGTTTGTAAGTGCGAAATAAATACACAAATGGACCAATTTTCGTCAAGAAACACATGTACGTACATATTTTTTAATGATTTTATTGAAACTAAAATTAAAATTCTAAAACATGCGTTTGCTAGATAATGTATTGATTTATTTTACTGCATGATTATATTATTTGAAATGGGTGTGGTATAATACAAAATCTTTTTTTTAAATTCAACAAATCTGCCAACTACCTATGGAATAACCTTATTATACTAAAAATTAAAAAAATTTCTCAAAATATATTATATGCGAATGCTAGATAAAAGAACAATCTTTCGAAATATATTAATAATTTTTTGTGGAAAATAGTCAATACGTCTAAAATCTGATTTGAAAATGACATATTTATAGTTTTCTCTGGTAATGCCCTCTTAAAGCCCGTGCAACGCCAGGGACTTCATCAAGTTTTAAAATTAATTTTCAAACACTATATTGTATTTTCTCGTTATATGTGTGCTGGTTTGGTTTGGTTCTTACAAAGAAGAATAAGGATAACAAACAAATAATATCAATTAAACAAAAAAACCCAATTAATTATATAAAATTTTTAGTAATTTTATTTTTGTCATCAAAATTGTAAAGAAACAAGGAAAAGTAAAGAGGAAAAAACAATAAAAAAATAAATGAATTAATATTATTCCTTATTTGATATTACCTACCAATCTTGAGTTTTGAGCACCAAACGAAGTTCAGGGTCAATGCCCATTTAATTGCTCTAAATCTTAATTTTGTTCGTTTAATCTTAATTGCTTTTAATCTTAATTTTGTTAACGCCTCCTTTTGTGCGATGGTGTTCTACATAGTTACAATATATAATTTATTAGTTCTGTAATGTTATATTCTTTCTATGCTATAAGTTGTTAACATAGAAGAAGGGCAACATTCGTATTCTATCTACCTACTTACTGCCTTCATGAAATGAATGTTCATGAGATTGGCGCTCCAAAGTGCGGCGTTGCGATCAGTTTTGTGAGTAATTTATATATTTATTCTAAGGGGGATATTTCACCATCCTCCTGATAGCTTATCCATACGATAACGAATATTAATCAATAAACATATAAATAAAATAAAAAATAAAAAAAACTCGGCTAACTTATCCCAGATATATGTAGCCACCATTCATAGGTTCAAGTACCGAAAAGTGAACTCATACTTTTAAATAAATAAATCGTGTTTAATAATATCTTTTATTATGACGATAATCTATGAGGAGGATAGTGAAATACCCCCTAAATTAATCAATAATTATTGTTTCCCGCAAATTGTATTCGTGTAACTATCGTTCACTCGGAAACCTCAGACATCAACTTGATAGTGTGCGCACCCTAGTTTAAGGCACGGTATACCGTATACTCGCTCAAAAAGAAGAAGATGGAGAGATATGTAAATACGAATGTTAGAGAGGGCGCGATAATATCTCACGCTATATCTATTTATAATAATTTTGGGATGATTTTTTTCTATCGAGGGGATTTCATATAATTGCCGTTTCGGCGTGGGGAATGTGCAGATATTATCTTCAAGAATAAGATATATATAAGGAAAATATGTAATAAATTGTTAAAAAAACTAGGAAGCCGGGCCTTAAGTGTTAATAAATTACACTAAGTAAACAAAAAGAGTAATTTTATTTAAATTTTTAACAGTTTTCCTTTTACATATTCAATAATATTATTATTCAATTTATAAAGAAAACGCTTTATTTGTCAACAAATTCTGCTGTTTTCTCATTATTACGTCACGCAATTACTATCACACGTTACACACAGCAGGACTTGAATACAAATAAACTATTTTTATGAATTGAATTATATTAATTATTTTGGATGGATTTCATCTGATGATGGACAGTTTAATTTAATTTTATTTTATTTATTAACAGAAATAAACAGGAAAAAAAAATACAAATATTAAGTATATTACATGGTGGGTACCTATTATGTGTTTCATTGTAGTGTCTTATTTATGGTATGCGTATTAAGTAATTACCGGGAGATTTATGTAGTGGGAAGGTGTGTGTGTGTGTGTGTGTGAATATGTATGTATGTATGTATGCGCATTGAACAAATTATATTATTGACATGATGCTCTTTTTAACTTTGGGCAGTGAATCGGAGAAAATGTCGATGTTAGAATTTAGACCAATAATATTGAACATATGAAGATTGATTGGTGAATTAGATGCTGCATTTGTCTTGTAATTAAGCGTGTGGAATAGTTCTGTATGCATAATACTGTTCTAAACGTCGGCTAAAGAAGGAGGAATCGCATAACGGGAAATGTCCTAAAAATAAACCACGATTTTATTATTATCTATCCATATATAAAAAAATCTAAAAATGTTTGTATGTATAGTTTGGCAAGAAAGTGTAGAAATTAAATAAATTGGAACTAAACGTTTTCATTACTATGGCAGCACCGAATTATATGACGTTTCCTATGGCTGTCATGTTATTGCATGTTACGGTTGATTTATTGTCTTAAATCTGAGTAGAAGATCGCTGATTTGATAATATTTTTATTCATTGTTTGCCTGAATTTAATTAAAATGAATAAACCATTACATAGTGATGCAAGAGGGGTTATATTCTGCGTTTTTCAACGCTGCCTAGCCGAGTGTCACGCGAAGAAGCTTCTATCTGATTTAGAAGATGTTTACAAACGAACTGCAGAAATGACTGGTACGTAGTATAGTTTGTTTAATAAATTTCATTAGTATTACAAGATTTATGCCAATTTTCGAGCGATAATAACCATTACAATCTGATTTGAGGTTATGTTAAAAAATTCGAATTTGATATTTCGATTTGACAGTTAATATGCGGCCACAGGAAAAAGGTAATAACTCAATAAAAAAATAATAATATGCAACTTCTTTAAACTCGTAGAAAAGTTACTTTTTTCTCGTTTTCTCTTTTTTTCTTTCTAAGTGAATATTATCTAGTGTGTGTTTTTAAAACTACCTTCTATAATAATAATTTTAATGATGTTTTTCACACACAGGTAAATCTGAAACAACGGTAAGACGAATCGTCAAGGAAGGGGAAAAGGCAGATGGAAAATTAGGAAACACTGGGAAAACGGAAAATGGGCATAATAATAATAATATAAGTGCTGATGATTGGAAAAATTGTTGCAAACACGTGATGAAAATTGAGGCAGAATATTATGCACGAGGCAGTACTATATATGATGCTATCGATGAACTGCGTTTAGATGAAGATACGGAAGAAGAAGAATCACACGAGGACAAAGACAATAATTACATGTCGGGTGTTGAATTAACAGACTTAAATTTTTAAGTACCTACGTTTTTATATCGAAATAAACGCCCACTTAAAACTTGTTTTGTTTTATTTTGCTTCTACTAAATTACAGTTTTTTGTGCAAATTTTTTGAAAATACAAATACGCTATGAAATATGCATTTTGCCAGAAGTGTTTTTTTAAAACATACATTCTTTGTCTTATGAGCCATCTTGGTGTTGCCATTTAAAACTAGAAAACGATCGCAGCGCTATCATTTATTTTCTACACTTAATTGCCAAACTGTATATATGTCCGCTATGCGTTGCTGTATTAAGCATAGAAAATGTTTGAAACTTTCAAAATACCTTCTTTAAACCCCCGCCAATTTTCTGGATTATTACAACCACATGACAATACACCTGAAAAGTTTTTAATCAAAATTAGTAAAAAATTTTAATCATACTAATAAGGTAACGTACCCATACTACGTGACCAACTTTTTGCAATTTTTAACCCCCCCCCCGGTGACCAAAAACCTAAGCAACCCGCCGCTCATTTGTACCAAGCGTGACATTTTGAAGACCCCCCCCTAAACGTGTCACGTAGTATGGGTACGTTCCCTAAGTATTAAATCAAAATTCTATTTTCGAACATCTTTAAATTAACGGATTTATATTTAAAATAGGTAGGTACCTACGTTAGTTACCGAAATTGATTGATTGTTATTATTGGCATAGCAACGCATGCCGGGAACTCGCTAGTTGAATATATAAAAGGAATAAAGTTTAAATTAAAATGGAGTTCTACAAATTAAATAAGTAAGTAATAACAATAATATAATGATGTTATTTCCATTATTAAAAGGTTTTTGTGTCATTAAATGCTGTTTACAAGCCGAATATTATATGAATACAAAAACACCAGATTTTCAAATAAATATGTTTGTTTGTTAGTAGGTAGGTATGTATACATTTCTTGGAAATATTATGATGAAATAATCCATTTCCGTCGTGATAAAAAATATTTGATAGTAAATTTGGGGACAATATAACATATTTCTTATCAAGAGCTAATTGTTGTATGCTTCTCGCATCGTATAAATAGTACAGAGTAGATATTATGTTGGATAGTACAGATGTAGGTCTACCAGTTTCATTTTGGTAGAAGCTTATTTTTTGGGTCAAACTTGATATCTTGTTAAACTGATGAAGCAATTAACACCAAGGGATTAACATGGATAATTTGTTTCACAGAATTGTATAATACGCATGACGGGAATTTAAGCAGAAATACCCACTTAAAGATGCCGGTAAAAACGATGACTTATAAAGGTAATTTATAAACTCGTAACTGGTAGTACATCAGGTTTGGCTACAGTGTTGCTAAACCGTTAAAGGTCACGCAAAGTGTGTGTTCTACCTGGAACATCAGTGCTTGTCGGTTTTCACAGGTGTGCGGGCATCGATTGCGGTAGAACGCGAGTAGCTCCCAGGTCCACTGGACCAATTCACTTTCCACAAGATCGCATTTTAATTTGTTTCGGATAACTCGGCGGTCACTGATCACTGATCTCTGTTCAGTATTGGCACATCCATCCCGCTGCATACATCGTCATCGCCGCGGCCGGCTCTGCGCTCTTGTTCGGTAGCAATCTCACCTTCTCACCTTCTAACCATCTCTCCATCACAACAAGCTGTGATACAGTCCGTATTGATACTGCGCATCGGGCAATCTCGTTCAATTAAGCAAATGTATTGTGTATTTAATACTTGATCCGTGAAAAGTGATACCAATTAATATAATACCGAAAGAACTCGTGTTATGAACTATTGATAGTGAGACTGTGTTCTGTACATGTTGTGTAGGATGATATAATTTGTATCGTCAACTTAAAAATAGTTTGAAACAATAATACTTTGACGACAAGTCAAATCGTTTAAAATGACACCTTTACGGCCTCTTTTGTTGTGCTTCCTGTGTTTAGCTTTGTGGCGGAATTCGGAGGCGGGGGTGATAGAAGATATCGCGGGACAAATAGGGGGAACGGTCAACCAGTTCAGGCAGGGCGTTAGGAAGACGGCGGAGGGCCTGGCCGGGTCCTTGGGAGGTGTGTTCACAGGGGGCCACAACATTGGCTGGCGCCCGCAGTATGGTGGTCATGGGGAGGACTGCGACCGGCCCGGCAACCACGACCACCATGGCCATCACGGCCACCACGGAGGAGGCGGCTGGGACTATCACAATGGCGGCTGGCCACATGGACACGGTGGCCATCACGGCATTCCAGGCTATCCCGGTGGGCAAAACTATCCAGGTGGACAGAACAACTACCCTGTAGGTCAAAATTACCCAGGAGGTCAAGAGTATCCAGGGGGTCAAAATTATCCGGGACAAGGTAACCAGGGAGGACAAAATTATCCCGGAGGTCAGCAAAATCCTGGTGGTCAACAAAATCCCGGAGGTCAACAGAATCCTGGACAACAATACCCAGGAGGACAACAAAATCCTGGAGGTCAGCAATATCCCGGGGGACAGCAGAACCCAGGTGGTCAACAATATCCCGGTGGACAACAAAATCCGGGGGGTCAACAAAATCCAGGAGGTCAACAATATCCAGGAGGTCAACAAAATCCGGGAGGTCAGCAAAATCCAGGAGGACAACAATTTCCAGGAGGACAGCAGAATCCTGGAGGCCAAATAAGACCAGGTGGACAACAAAATCCTGGAGGACAGCAAAATCCAGGTGGACAAAGACCGGGTGGTCAACAAAATCCGGGTGGTCAACAAAATCCGGGAGGTCAACAAAATCCAGGTGGACAAAGACCGGGTGGCCAACAAAATCCAGGAGGTCAACAAAATCCAGGTGGACAAAGACCGGGTGGCCAACAAAATCCAGGAGGTCAACAAAATCAAGGTGGACAAAGACCGGGTGGCCAACAAAATCCAGGAGGTCAACAATTTCCAGGAGGGCAACAGAATCCTGGGGGACAAAATGCACCTTGGGGTCAGCAAAATCCCGGAGGCCAACAAAATCCTGGAGGTCAACAAAACCCCGGGGGTCAAATTAGGCCTGGTGGTCAGCAGTCAGGAGGACAACCAAACCCTGGAGGACAAATAAGGCCTGGTGGACAGCAAAATCCAGGTGGGCAATTACGACCGGGAGGACAACAAGGACAGAACCCTGGACAGAACCAAAACCCATTTGGGAACCAAAACACCGGTGGATTAAATCCAATTCCTCAAAGACCCCCAGTTCCGGGAGGGAACAACCAGCTAGGCAATCAAAACAATCAACCTGGTGGAGCAGATTCCGACGCAGACGAAGAAGAAAACCAGGAAGTGTTCAAACTCGATGTCAGAGGAGCCTTCACGGAGGAGGACCCCACGGAGATGCCGGGCGATCAACCTGCCACAGAGCCGACGGAAGTATTACCTTCTTTGGAGAGCAGATCCTTCATTAACGTTCCTTGCGCAGACGGGACCAAACTGGTGAGGGGACACTGCAAGAGAGTGTTCTAAGTGGTACCGGATCCACAGATCCTCGATCACAGACTTCAAGATGCAAACAATTCAAAAGTAATTTATTTTATTTTATTATTTCTAATGTGAATGTTATGTTTTTATTATACTTATGCATTCACCTTTTCATTTTGATTTGTATTAATTTATTAAACTTTTTTTACAAACATATTAATTTGCTTTCTCTCGACTACCACACTAGGCTCTTGTCTTTACCATGGTATTAACTTAAAATATTTGATGAATTATTAAAAATTGTAACCAATTGTGTTCGAAACCAGTGATTCCCGACATTATTTGGAGTTAAAAATAATGTTATTGAAATTTTGGTTTCCGGTGACTTTATTTGTGCTTTTTTTAAAATCAAACTTTTTTTTTCATTAAATGAAGACAAAATTTGCGAAACTCAATCAAAAACCTGGAGACAGAAAAATCAGAAAAAGATATTTGCATCCCAGAGGTGCCATATCTTTTTCTGATTTACTTCAAATAATGTCAGGAATCACTGGTCAAAGTAATTCAAGTACATCCATTAACACACTATATATATTATGTAAAACGTATCCTGATTTATTGTTAAATAAGTAATGGATTTTTATAATAAGGAAATCTGTTATAAATTGGTATATCAGTCAAGTAAATTGCACTCTAAAACCACTCCCACTTTGTAAACTGATTATTTTTCACTTCAAATGTCAGGAATCAGTGGTAAAATAAGTCTAATACGTCGATTAACCCCGTGTATAATATAAATCGTTATAAGACTAAAACTGAATGAAAAATGGATTAATTTTTTTGTAAGAAAAATCTCTTTTTATAACTTTTGAACGTTATTCCCTGACGGGAATTACGTTAAAAAGTTAATGAAAAAATGAAATAACGATAGGTAAAAAATAACGATATGTAATATATCATTGAAGAAGAAGATAACAATACTAATCTAAAAGAAAATATGAAAGAGAACAAGACCCAGAAAAATCTGAATGAAAAATAGATAATTAAATGAAAACACATAACTTTGCAAAAACCACTATCAACCTAAACAAAATAGTTTTCGATACATATTGATAATACAGTGGTTTTTACAAAGTTATTTGTTTTCATTTTATTAAAAATGACACCACAAAGTATATTTGCAAAATTTGAAGTAGAAAATAGATATTTTATTGAAAATAAAATCAAACTAATTTTAGTAAAAACTTGAATAGATGATTAAAACAAACGTATACGCATATTAAATTAGGTCTTACATAAAATAAAAATAAAAATCAGTAAATTGTTAAATTATAATGCCTATGGTGCCCTTCTAGAAGAATATACGTTTATGGTCACATTGTAACATGTGAAATTAGTGATATGAAAGAAAATGGAAAATATGGAAAGAATGATTAAATTATCAACTGAATACTTTAATATATAAATAAAGAAATAACGAAAATAATAAAACATTCCTTATATAAACAAGCATACCTTTATTATAGTGGTACATCTTGTTTTGGGAAATTATTATCTACTATGTACATTTTGACATATCTTCTGTAAATGATGTAACTTATTTTTTTTAATAAACACATTTAGAGATTGATTTATTTGTCTATTTTGTTCAGTTTGACTGTCAACGACGGTGATAGGAACTCATGTAATCTTTAACGCCTCCTTTCAACCCGGATAGTAAATTATCGGTTATTATTATTAATATTATTGGTTCCATGCCAACTCAGAATGAAACCAACTCAAAACCACCTCAGAAAGGTAATTAAAAGCTATGAATAAATATTTAAAATAACCGGTAACCCCAACCTAACGTAACCTATTTAACCATTTTTTTTTTTATCATCACTCTTAATGACCTTTCTGAAGTGGTTGTGAGTTGGTTTCATTCTGAGTTGGCCGGTCACCATATTATTATCATTGACTTTGCATCGGTACTCAATGCATTGTATTTTCGATCAAAAATAAGAAGGAGAAATATGTAGGTAAATATGAGTGTTAGAGGGAGCGCGCTAATATTAAAAACGATAATGCGTAAGCGAAAATTGTGAAAATGTTTAATAAAACACGAATCGTTTGAAATAGAGGTAAAATCTTGTAGGGAATCTCTAAAATAGCATTTTAAGAAACCTTGTGAATTTTTTCATTCACAATAACTTGTAAAATAACTGAAAAAAACGTGTTGATAATAATTTTCGGAGCATGTTGCGTTTTTTTTTTATTGAGGAAATTTCATATAATTGCCATTTCGGCGTGGGGAGTGTATAGATATTTTCTTCAAGAATAACATATATTTTATTAAGAGCTTTAAAACTTAAAGTATTTAATAATAATAATAATAATTATAACACTTCAACAACCAAACGTATGTTGACAAACTTTCGTCAAACAAATGGTTGAGTATTGGAGAGTTGAGCGCAGAAATAGAAGGATTTATGCTTGCCATTCAAGATAGAGTCATTAATACTAAAAATTATAGAAAGCATATAATCAAAGATATAAATCAAATTGATGATTTATGTAGAAAATGTTTGGCTTTTCCCGAAACAAATATATATATAAACAAATATATTATATCGGGATGTTCTATATTAGCGCCTTCCGAGTATACATTTAGGCACAATCAGGTTTGAAAAATAATTCACCAAAGTTTGGTAATTAAACATAATTTGATTGACTGCCGTAATATAGTACCATATTATGAATATGAACCAAATTCATTTTTAGAAAATGAATTTTATAAAATATATTATGATAAAACTATACTAACAGACAGAACAATTAGTCATAATAGACCTGATATAGTTTTACATGACAAAATTAAAAAAAAAACTTATATCATTGATGTAGCTATTCCAAATTCCTGTAATATTCAAAAAACTATTTCTGAAAAAATAAGAAAATACACAGATTTAGGAAATGAGATTAAAAGAATTTGGCATTCTCGGACTATAAAAATATTGCAATTTGTTATTTCGGCCACTGGCATAATACCTAGGAATCTGATTCTAAATTTAAGCATATTAGATTTGTCAAAGAATTTGTATATAAATATGCAAAAATCAGTCATTTTAAATACATGTAGGATTACAAAGGATTTTTTAAATATTTATATTGAGGGATCGGTAGGATTTATAGGTTCAATTAGAAATGCCACAGAGCCGAACCCTCTGATATGAAAATATCTGGAGTCGGTGAATTATATTCCCATTTGGTCTCTAGTAGGTTGACATGTTGTTCTTGTATTGTTTTGTATTTATAATACTTATATAATTGCATAGCGTGGGTTGACTAGATGATCATTTGGGGAAGTGTGTGAAAGGGTTTAGTTTTTCCTTCTTTTTTTTCCTTTTTTTTTTTTTTTGGGGAAAATTTAACCCGGACATTTAAATCTGGTGCATAAAAACGTAATATTTGTATAGCGCAGTTTTGTGTCATTTCACTTCAAGTGCGCTTAACTACATTAAAAATAATCCTACAGTGCTACATGAAACAGAATTTCATATAATTTCGTTTCAACGTGGGGAATGTATAGATATTATCTTCCAAAATTTTAATTTTATTTATTTATTTATTTATTTACGCCTATTTAGGCTTTTACATACATATATATATAACAATATTAACAAAATTATACTGGTAAATAGTGCAGGAAACTACTGTTTAAAACACTTGCACAAAAATAAATACAAAGTAAAAATATTAGGTATTGAATTTAAACCACACAGTATATAGGTACAAAATATAATAAATCTGAAATAGTTTTTTTTTCTTTCAGCCGACAAAATACTGCCAATGAATTAGACAATTTTAATAGCTTTATCAAAGTATTATTCCCTTATGTGATGAAAAAAACTTCAATAAGGTGCGCTTATATAATAAAATTGATGTACTAAAGATATCAACAACTTCACATATTTTTTAGAGCTTTAAAACTTTAGGTTTTTAAGGAAAAAATTGAATGAATCGGTATGCCGGGCCTTAAGGAGCGATGAACAACCTACTGAACTACCTTTGTAGTTTGTAGGGTTGTTTCAATGAATTCGAACATTTTATCAAATTTCTAAGATGCCGTGTTATTTTTCGATTGCGAAACAACCGGTCAACGATGAAATAATAACAGAACTCGAACAAGACTTTAACAGGGCTTGAATTTTAACTTTCAAATTTGATGAATTGTTTAAATTTCATTTAAAAATATTTTAAAAGTAGGAATGTCTGCGTCTGTATATAATTTTCAAGGATTGATAGGTGTACATAAGTACTCGTATATCGTCGCTGTTCTGAATCTCTTATCCAGAAAAACAAGATTTCTTTCTAAAGTACTGTAAATATTTTTCCTTGTATTCAAATATCTTTGCCTTTTCCTCATATAAAATTATTTTTTTATCAATAATTTGAATTCATTTAATACATTGCCAAATTTGTGTTACACAACTGATAAACGACCTTTTACGTGTGGTGAACTGTTGTTGATCAATTATTTTAAATTTAAAAAACGTTTACTGGTGAGTAAATTTATTAAGTATGACATCATTTAAAAAAAGATAACTTTTTATATTTATTTTAGTATTGGGATATACAAGCCAGATGGTAATTAACCCTTTAGGGGTCCGATATAATGCCCCGACATTATTCATTTTGAGGGCGAGTGTGTCGATATAGGTACAGGATGGTCTATAGAAAACTCATGGGAAAACGTTATGAAGAAAAAATAAAATGAAACCTTATAATTAACACATTATTTAAACACTAACAACGTTCTTATAAATACTAACCAGGAATTATTAGATTCCTGGTCAAATAAAATTATTCACGCAAAACACTTCAATCTCAACCAAACGTATGTTGATAAACTTTCGTCAAACAAATGGCGCAGATATAGAAGGATTTATGCTTGCCATTAAAGATAGAGTCATTAATACTAAAAATTATAGGAAGCATATAATCAAAGATATATATCAAATTGATGATTTATGTAGAAAATGTTTGGCTTTTCCGGAAACTATAGAACATATTATATCGGGATGTTCTGTATTAGCGCCGTCCGAGTATACGTTTAGGCACAATCAGGTTTTAAAAATAATCCACCAAAGTTTGGTAATTAAACATAACTTGATTGACTTCCTTAATATAGTAACATATTATGAATATGAACCAAATTCATTTTTAGAAAACGAATTTTATAAAATATATTATGATAAAACTATACTAACAGACAGAACAGTCATAATAGACCTGATAAAGTTTTACATGACAAATTTAGAAAAAAAAACTTATATCATTGAACGACCTCCGTAGTCCAGTGGCTAAGACTCTTGACTCACATTCCGGAGGTCGCGGGTTCGAACCCGGCATGCGCAAATAAATTTTTTTGATTAATTTGTGTTATTTCACAATTAATTCATTTAAAATAATATATAGTATATTTGCGGCATGTTCCAGAGTGGAAGATACTATCAGTATCGCCCTGGTGTAAGACCACCATTCAGAATTGAAACGTTGCTTGAAAATGGCTTTAGCCGTGTTTAGTGACCAGATCTGAATAGCCAGGTACTTCCCAACCTTCCTCTTCCCCACCTCCTTCCCCTCCCCACTACCTTCAGCCTCACAACATACCCCAATTGGGGATGCCATAGTCTCACTGGCTCCAGACGGGAGCAGTTGAGATTCTTGTGCGGTATTCACTGTAAAAAAAAAAAAAATGTAGCTAATCCAATTTCCTGTTATATTTAAAAATCTGTTTCTGAAAAAATAAGAAAATATACAGATTTAGGAAATGAGATTAAAAGAATTTGGCATTCTCAGACTATAAAAATATTACCATTTGTTATTTCGGCTACTAGCATTACACCAAGGTCTCTCATTCTAAATTTAGGCATATTAGATTTGTCAAAGAATTTATATGTAAAAATGCAAAAATCAGTCATTTTAAATACATGTAGGATTACAAAAGATTTTTAAATATTTATATTGAGGGATCAGTAGGATTTATAGATCCAATTAGGAGTTCCACAGAGCCGAACCCTCTGATATGAAAATATCTGGAGTCAGTGAATTATTTTCCCATTTCGTCTCTGGTAGGTTGACATGTTGTTTTTGTATTGTTTTGTATTTATAATACTTTATATAGTGCAATTGCGTAGCGTGGATTGACTAGATGATCGTTTGGGGAAGTGTGTGAAAGGGTTTAGTTTTTCCTGTGGGGAAAATTTAACCCGGAAATTTAAATCTGGTGCGTATTTCTTAAAGGCTAACAAACATGGATAATAATATGTATTGTAAACATTTTCATCCCAGAGCACGAGCAATCAAGAAGCTAATTGATAAAGTCATAAATAAGCAAAAAGAATGCTTAAAAATGACGGTACACTAACCTAAACATTTGTAAAGATCGGTATGCATTGGAATAACATACATAATAGTAAAGTTTATATGGTTATATGTGCTGCGCGTGTAGCGCTTATCAACTTGTTATCACTTCCACACATTATACATTTAAAACAAGGATGAAAATGATTTCTGATTTTTACTCATCAAAAATCATTTGGAAAATGCATTTAAAATGTTGCTTGCGAACTCTATCTAAATTTCTGTAAATAGACAATAAACAATGTTAATTTCAAGCGACCTCCCAGGTAAGTATGGTCCTGTATTCATTCATTTTTAGGCAGCATCGCGTTCATTGGTTAAGGTGATTCTCAAAAGAATTCATAATCTCCTCTTTCATAGAAGGCGCAAGTATAGTTATTTTAGGGAAAAACGCTTTTTGCAAGTTATGCTTTAAAATATTAAGATGAATTAATTGTTTGCGCCCGTACATACGCAATATGAATATAAATAAATTGTTTTGTCCATAAATAAACTCAAATATTTCAAGAAAGGCTAACAAATACAATATTGCATTGAATCACTGATACAATATTGTATTTGTTAGCCTTCCTCTTAAATTTTGAGTTTGTTTATGGACAAAATAATTTATTTATGTTCATATTGCGTAGGTATGGGCGCAAACGATTAATTCATCTTAATATTTTAAAGCATAACTTATAAAAAGCATTTTTCCCTAAAATAACCATACTTGCGCCATCTATGAAAGAGGAAATTATGAATTCTTTTGAGAATCATCTTAAAACATTGTACATATATTTTCGTATCGGTGATCAATGAACCGGTGGATACAATTTTTAGCCATAAGTTGTTTTTAATTGTTTGTCTAGCTTGTAGATTTTCTAGATTTTAGAAATGTATTATAAGTTTGTACAGCTCAGCTACAGCTTGTTGAGGTAATTTTTCACAAAAACAGCGCTGTATAAATCATCCAAATATTATTAATATTATTATACTTATTCGCTAATTATACGATTATAAGACAAAATGCTCCATGGGGTACTCAACGCACTTAATAAAACTGGCTTGTTTTTCTAATATTTTAATGGAAGATGATAGAGCCATCCCTTCGGCACTGGTATACAGCTGGGAAACACGCGTCCAACATATGTACTAGTTGCCTGGGCTATAGGTAGATATTCATCATACGAGAACGGATTGCTTCTGCAACTCGTTCTTGCGTTCCCAGATCCAAATCCCAGATTCACTCCTTCCTTTTCTCAAAAACATCTTCCTTACAATACGCCTAAGGGTTAGTTATTACTTCATTTTCTGTGGAGTTTTAAAAATAAATAAAAAACCCTAAAGAGACGCTGAAAAGGGTATTTAGGGTAGTCAACATTTTAAGACAGACATTGTGACATTTTAAAAACACATGAATGATGATTTTCGTGTTGCCGTGTGTCTTGTCAACCCGCACCCCACACCCCACACCCCATCACACACTCTTCATTTTATTACACCCACTCACCCATACGGAGATACTGCATTTCATTCAATAGCAAGCTGATTGCTGGAGCTTGGATTCATTTACACTCCCTCTTTTATTTCTTTGTATTGAATATTATATTTAGACAAAAATGCAGGAACACTATACTTGATCTCCCTTGAGGTGTTTGCGAAGTAACAATCTGCAATTGGGAAAGAAAAATGAAGTTATAAGCAGTAACAAATAAAGCACTATCCTAAATGTAATCACATATTATTATTTATGAGAATTTGAGATGAAACGGGTCACATGTCAAAGGATCAAGGCGCGATTGATAAGCGACGACGGTTTAAAGAAAAAATATTTAGTAAAAACATCATTAATATTACAATACAATTCGCGACGGTCAATTCAACCACGAAAATGTTCGAGCCCAGCAGATTCGCGTTCTTGGTTGTGGTGGTTTTCTTATTGAGCAACTACGGGGTTCAGTGTTACTACCCGCAGCCAGCTCCCTACGCTCCTTATTCTCCTTACTCGCAGCCTTATCCGTACATGGGGCAGTACGCCCCTGTTCAGGCCCCATCCTGGAACCACTTCTACCCTCCCTACCCATATGGTCCGTCCGCTGCTGTGCCCGCCTTCGCACCTCCTAGCGTGCCCGCCTTTGCACCAGCTACCGTGCCCGCTGCGGAACCCGCTGCCAAGCCCACCGACATCCCCCCTGTGGCCACCCCAGCCCCCGAGTCACCGCCCAGCCCAAGCCTTCCGATTATCGACTTCAAGAAAGGAAGCATAATAGATTACGAGTATTTCTATGACACTCTCCCGGAAGATTTTGGGAAGACGAGAATGATCATCATGCTAAACAAGACGTCAAGTGCCACCGTCACCGACACGCAAACTCCCACCGTGACAAGCAAACCCGTGTTCAAGAAGCCGTCCTTTGTTGAACACATGGAAGAAGCAACGGAAATAGTCGTAGATGAGGTAACGGAAGCGACGACGGAAGAAGTGACCCAAGAGACAACGGAAATAAATTTGGATGTTCGGTCGTTTAACGAGGACGAGACAGAGTATTCCACTACAGATGAGGTCACTACAGAGGAGCTGATAGAAGACACCACTGTTATGGATGACTCAGTTGAAGAGGATCCGGATTACGATTAAATGCACAGGTAATTAAATAAAATGTGAAACTAAGAATTGTCATTAAATAATTATTTTTTTTACATACGCATGATATAAATACCTACAGTTATTTATTACGTCAAATCATCGAGGTACAGAACCAAACGGAAGATGCCAGATAAGGTGAAGTTGACAAGCAAAACTCTTCACAATTTTTTTTTATTTATTATGCACGTAATTATATTATTTAACCGAAATCATCTGAGTTAAGGCACTGCACACCTGCTCAAAAATAAGAAGATGGAGAGATATGTAAATACGAATGTTAGAGAGAGCGCGCTAATATTAAAAACGATGATATTTAAGGGAAGATGATGAAAGAAGGGAAGAAATGTTTAATAAAAGACGACTCGTTTAAAATAGAGCAAAAATCTCATTAGGAATGTCTAAAATAGCATTTAAAGAAGCACTCATACATATAACTTTTTCATAAAATAACTGAAAAAAACGTGTTTATAAAAATTTTCGGAGCATAGTTTGCGATATTTTTCTATCGAGGAAATTTCATATAATTGCCATTTCGGCGTGGGAAATGTATAGATATTTTCTTCAAGAATAACACATTTTTTATTAAGAGCTTTAAAACTTAAAGTATTTAATAATAATACCTAATAATAACGTAATATTTGTATAGCGCAGTTTTGTGTCATTTCACTTCTAGTGCGCTTAACTATAATAAATTAAAAATAATTCTACAGTGCTCCTTACGAGTCCATTACAAAATATTGATTAAATAATATTAAATAAAGAATATAGAGTATTTAAAAATAATGACAAGAGAACAAGAGATTGATTTAACGAAAATATGTAGAGATAGTAAGTCACTAGCTGTAATTGTAAATCTTAGTTGTAAGCCAGTAATATTAATTCCTTTAAATACTTTTTTTCAAAAAAACGGCGCTATATAAATTAGCCAAATATTATTTATTTCTTTCACATTATATTACTTGACCCTCCATATATATTGTGTAACATTTTCATATGGAAAAAATAAATATTTTGAACGACCTTTATTAATTAACCATTTAAATGAGCGGGTGGTGTTTTTGTCGGTACCTACGCTGTATGAAAATTTAAGAAAGTTTAAAATATGAACAAAATGATCATATAAAATTTATGTCGCTAATCAATTATGTTCAATAATAGCTGAAAGGACCTGGTAAAGAGTCTCCAGTAATGATATTCATTTAATACGCTGTAGGTACTTGTACTTGTCAGAGATACATAATTTAAACCAGTGGATCTAAGCAAAATATTACGTACTTTTAGCAGTTTTAAATTATATGAAAAAGAATTTGGGGCCGAGAAAGGCAGGGATGGATGATGTCTGAAAAAGGATTGCTTTGAAACAATTCACGTGGTTTTACAACGATATTTACCTAATCAAATTATGGCATTTTCACGGAATGCATGTAGATAAGATATCGGGATATATATATATATATATATATACATATTTATTTATACATATATTATATAAGCGGAATTCCGTAAGCAGGTATTCAATAAGACCATTAACTATTAAATGGTTAAAATATAAAAAAAAAATATCTGCTTCTGTTAAAATTTCTATCAGCGAAATTTCCTTACAAAAAATGATGTTTACTAAGAATTACGTAATAATTTCGGTCAAATGTCACCGGTTCAAAGTGTCATGCGATAAACAGAGATATTGTTAATAAGAACATCTACATAATATATTTAAAATTACCACAAAATTCGCGTTGCACAACACACCACAACGATGTTAGACGTTAACAGATTCGGGTTTTTGGTGGTGGTGGTTTTATGGGTGAGCCCCGACGGGGCACAGTGTTCATACCCGCCTCTTCCTTCCTCCTTCCAACGCCACGCGCCCTTGCATCAGCCGGCTGTCCCCCCTGCTTACCCCCCCTTCCCTGCCAACCCTGCCCCTCGTGCCTATCCCGCGAACCCTGCATACCCAACACCTTCAGCCTACCCCGCGCACCCATCCTACCCTGTCCCTCCTCCCTACCCCGCGCACCCTTCCTACCCTGCCCCTCCTGCCTACCCCGCGCACCCTTCCTACCCTGCTCCTTCTCCCTATCCCGCGCACCCTTCCTACTCTGCCCCACCAGCCTACCCCGCGCACCCTTCCTACCCTGCCCCTCCTGCCTACCCCACGCACCCTTCCTACTCTGCTCCTCCTGCCTACTCGGCAAACCCTTCCTATCCTGCCCAACCTGCCTTCCCCGAGCACCCTTCCTTCTCTGCCCATCCTGCCTTCCCCGCTCACCCTTCCTACTCCGCACCTCCTGCGCACCCTGCCTATTCACCCTTCTACCCCGACCCTTACGGCTTCTTGCCTCCTAATGTGGGAGTCAAGACGAACGTGCCCCTCAGGTCCCCCGGGCCAGGAGCAGGGGGACGCCTGCCGGTCGCGAGCCGGCCTATCGTTCACTTTCACGAGGGAGACATCGTGGACTACGAGTATTTCTATGATTCTTTCCCCGCCGACTTGAACACGGGCCGAGTCGTCATCATGGTTGATAAGACCAAACTGCCACCGAAGACTGGAACTGTTGGTGGGACCAAAGTGCCTACACCTCGTCCTACTGAAATAATTCGGCCACTGACACCCAACCCTGTATTGGAGCCTCCCAAAACCGAGGCACCGTCATATCATCCCACCACGGAGGACACAGAATGGATCACCTTGGACCCTGTCACCGAGGAGATAACGGAAGTGATCACGGAAGTATATACTGAGGAGATAACGGAGGGAACCACTGAAGAAATCACAGAAGTATACACTGAGGAGATAACGGAGGGAACCACTGAAGAAATCACAGAAGTATACACTGAAGAAGTTACAGAAGAAACCACGGAAAACATCCCAGACGAGTTTACTACATATGAATATGGGGAAGATTCTACCACGGATGCTTACGAGGACTACTCGTCTGCTGAATTCACCGATTAAACTGATAAAAACCGCCCCCAAAAAACTGATTCAGGTACTTACTTTTATTTCTATACTGTTGCAGAATTCATGCATTATCTTAATTTTTACCAATATTGCGGAGTCTATTTAAACAGTAAATTACCACACATATGAGGTAACAGTATCAGATAATTATTTCTTCCGAAATACCAATTAAAGTTGACGTGTATTCAGTTCTTAAACTACAAATATAAATATTTCAAAAATCATAATCTTTCCCGCGGGTGATAAATTTCTTAAAACTCGTAAGAATGCATTAAATAGTAATCAATTTTAAACATTATTGAATACACTAATATATTGTGAGCATTTAGATGGTTGTTAGACTGGACACATTCATTTCGTTTGTCGAGTAATAAATTGATCAGGCTGGGCGTTAGACTTAATTGACTCAATGAACGCATCACGATGTGCTTGATTGATGGCATCTTTAATAATATAACTCTCGCACATTGATCAAGTCTGCCTCATCGCGAACGTATCTAGTTGCAGCAGTTCCGTGATCGTCTTCATAAGGGAACAGCCAACCGAACATTTTGGGAAAATGCTTAGTATGATGACTTTCCCCCGCGTCATGTGCGTGGGAGTGTGCATCCTGTCCACCCTGTCCCACGTTATGTGCTACGTGTTGCTCTTTCCACCGGGGGGCGCAGAACAAATTGAGTTTATCGGTCGAAATAGTTTGTCAGATGAAAACATCATTTTCGAGTCATCGATAAATCCGAAGAACTTTCGTGGAAAATCCGCGTATCGCACAAAAGAGGGCACTCATCAGAACCGCAAGAATTACAACGTTGAATCAAACCACATTGAAGAAAGTATTGGCAAAGCTCTGCTGAAGGAGGTCCGACAGGAGGAAGATGGTTGGAACTCCAGGGTGATGGTGAATGGTAAGGCGGCTCACCTCGGCAGACCCGCGGAGCCTCTCCAGCAGCAGGAGACCGGTGATGCGGATGCCATCATCCGCACCTGGCTCGTCCACTATTGCCGCCTTCATCCCAAGTGTAATTTGCAGACCCTCTTAGCCGAAATGTGATCCTCGTATGATTACGATCTTACTCTTGGAACAGGTAAAGCCCTAAGCTTAAGCTGTATTCTACATTCTATACACCAGACGCTAATAATATTTCGTCAAATGATAAAATAATAATTCGTATTTTAAGTTGGCATTGAGACTTGTCGATTTATTTTCGCCTGCTAAGCGGCAAAGGTTATCAACTGTAAGGTCAAACAAACGTCGATTTATAAAGCATCTGTGGTGTTTTAATATATTATTAACGAATATGTCGCGAGGGTGCAGCGTGTGGATTTTAGTGGCGCTCTCTTTGTCCGTTTTTTTCCCGGTCCGTCCGATTCCAATTAATTTGGAAAACGTTACGAAAAACCAAAACACAACACGGGTACTAGGAGTCGTTACCAAGGTTGTAGGTTTCTTCAAATTATTAGAATCGAAGCTACACACAAAATCCGGTCAATTTCCTCCCAGCACCTCGAATCCGCTTGACGTACAGCCCTGGAGCTCGAGTGCCGAGCCTTCCACGAGCCCGACACCTAGTGACATATTCCCTGACGACACCGGAGAAAGCCACCCCTTCAACATCAGCCCCGAACCTCTTGCGAGCCCGGCACCTAGTGAAATCTACCCTGAGGACATCGGAGACGGCCATCTTAGCAATACGAGCCTCGAGCCGTCTCCGATACGGACGGCGACAGCCAACTCTACCGTGGTCAACGCCGTGCCACCCTCGGATCCTAGTCTGGGAAACACGACCTCCCTGACCACTGAGATTTCAACTGAGGATAACTTTAAACTGCCGCTCATCCTTCCAAAGATTATAGATGCACCTATAAATATGGTATCTCAGTGTGGGCAAGGCTTGCAGAAGGACGGCAGCGGTCTTTGCCGAAGAGTCTGGTGAAAGTATTTCATTGTTTTTATAACCCGGACATTGTCGGTTTCATCAGTTGGTACGTAAATATATACCAACCGCTTCTAAACGACGAGTAACTTCCGCCAGCCGCAGCTGGCGGTTAGCGATTCGCGCGATAGCCGAGGGGCCCCGCGCTAATTCTTATCGCACTAATTGACACCCGTGCGGACACTGACGGATGAAACTCGCCAAGTCAGCGTGCGCATCGCGCTAGTGAGGTTACTCGTCACGACAGAACTACCTAACTAGAACTTGACAGTGGAAGATGCGCCAACAAGTGTTATGGGTTGCGTGTGTGTGGCTCGTGGCTTGGGGTGCCGCGGAGGCGCAGGCCGAGGGAAAGTTCTACAGCTTCAAGGAGGTATTGGCGAGGGCGGCGGCCGCTGGCGGTCCTCCCGACCAGACCACGCCGCGCGAGGCCAACATCATCATGGTGCCGCTCAAAAACTGTCGGCCCGGTTGGCGCAAGGACAGGTCCAGCAGGTGTCGCCCTATGTTCTAAGGTTGTATGGCGCTACTGTTGTAACCCCGATAAAACCCGCTACCCCCTACCGATACCGGCTACCACTACCCGCCAATAATTGAGCATTCAGTAGGTGATTTTACTTAAAACTAATTACATTTGACAAGAAGTTATCGATTTCTTTAATTTCTCTAACTTTTGAAACAATATCCATTTTTGAAGTGAAATCATTTAGACAATTTTATCATTATGCTTTGAGAATAAGAAGACAAAATGGAACTTTACCAATCACGTTTTTTATGCAAGGCGGAGCTTAATGTTAAATGACCATTTTAGATTAATCTTTACTACGAATCGTTTTACATTTTAATACAAAAAAAGCTTTGCATACATTGAAGCTATCCTACTACATATTTCCATTTGAATAGAATTAAAATAATATTAATTTACATTATAAAAAATTGATGCGTAAAATCCTAAAAAATGTTTTTTTTTCAATAGGAATGTATGAACGCATACAAGAAACACATTTAAAAAAATACATTCACATAAAATTATGTGACAGATTCCCTTCATTAACTTGTTTCTTTCCTGTAAATTATTCACAAAATAAATTAAAAAAAAGAAGTTCTTGAAATCGTGACCTCTAGACGATCGATTTTTATGCCGATTATATTCATTCGTGGCAATTTAAGGCACCATACATATATTTTTGGCTTGCGACTTTTTCTTGACAGCGATATCAGATTTCACCTTTAGTAACATAATAAATAAAAATCATAGCTACTTACTGCTAACATATTTATTATGTACGTAACTATTCAGTGTTTAATAAACAATAAAAAAGTTTGTATCCTAAGAATACATAAAACGAGAATGATACAATGTTTGATTTTAAATAGTTTCAGGATGTAAATAAAACAATAGTGTGCCTCTTAATGGTTGTCATATTATGCACTGTCATATAGTTTTGCTTTAATTGGTGCAATTCGATGGTTGAATATTTTATGTGTTCTTGTCCTCATCACGAATTCAAAGACGCAAGTGGCAAGATAAAAGGTCATGATGTGGTGTGGACAACAGAGAAGTGACCTTATTCTATTGAGGTTACTCAATGTATTTATTATTGCTTATCTTTATTAATTCTATTACAATTAGTGAGGTCCTATCTCCGTCTTACTAAGAACACCAGTGCTTAGTGCAGGCGCAGCTTAAAACCTTTTCAGTTTGTAAAAAAGATTCAAATAACAACACAATATTATTTCGCTTAAAATAACAGACAATGATTATCGTATCGTTGGAAATGCATACTTATAAGTGGAGGCGAACAATGTAATCAGTTTATAACAAAAATACAAATGACAACACAATGTTATGTTTAAAGCAAAATACAATCAGCATCGTACCACGGAAACGCATTTTTATAAATTGGTTTTGTTTAATCTTCGATGTTAGATCTGTGTTGGCTGATGATCCAAGCAGTGGCGTAGCGAGGGGGGGAGGGACCGAACCGGGTGCCACCCGAAGGGGGGGTGCCACCCGAAGGGGGGTGCCACTCGACCAAGATATTGCAAACACGTCACCAAGATATTGCATACACATGAACCCCGCCTGTTATTTATATTTTCGTAACTCTGTGGCTCGCACTGAATTCTGTATCGGTCGGTCTTTTATAGGCGGTATAGCCTATATTCTGAAATTCTCTAGCCACCCCGCCCCCCCAGGATGGACCAATTTTATAAAGTCGAAATTAGCTTTTTGAATTTCTCAAGTTAAGTTTAATACGGGGGGGGGGGGGGGGTGACACTACGCCCCGGGGGGGTGACATCCGCCCGGGTGCCACCCATGCTAGCTACGCCACTGGATCCAAGACGTGATGTCTGATTTATGTTTAAAATAAGTTGTGTTCTGTTTAATAGCCGGTGGAAGTGTATTTTATAGTTTTTTATTAACTGAGTGGAGTGAAGTCCTGTTTTAAGTCGATCAATTGGAATTTCATCTGACTATAAATTTGTTTCCATGATGTTGGGCCCAAGGTTCAAAAGAAGGTTCAGTGGAAAATGCGTTAAACAAGGTTAGCTCATACGGGTCTTTTTCGAAAAAGAACTCGTCGGGCCGCTTTTGAAATTTCGAACGCGTGACGTAGCTTGAAGTAAAATACTGCCACTTGTATTGCAGTTAATTCAAATCTCCCATTAGAACATGGACTGCAAGCCACGTCACGAATTTTTAGCCTATCACCGCTCAACCCCCTTGATGAGCTAGCCTTGTTAAATGCATTTTCTACGAACCTTGATGTTGGCCGTTTTAATGGTTCAGCAAAGATATTTTTTTCAAATGTGAAATCGTCGTATATATTAAATTAGTAGGTAGGTATTTGTAGATAAATACTGACAAATGTTTTAATATCAAAGGAAATTTTGTTTTTGATTCAAAGTGAGAGAAAATTAGAAATACACGTTTTTGAACGAGAGGTTCTGTTTACAGAACTGCCAGCCATAATTTGAAAGAAAATATTATGGTATTAAAACCTTCTTGTGCCTAATCGGGTCGCGTATTTACAAAACCTATACCGATTCAGTCGCGGTGGCGACAATTTACATTTTAAATATCCCTCTATATTGGTTATTTTTTATCACATTGCAAAAACAAAAATTGTTCTAAAATCTAGAAAAAATAATCTTTCTGATGTGTATATTAGAAATTAATAATTTTATTTATGAATATTTAAATTTTAATATTATTCCCATATATTGTAAATACACCTCTATATTGATAATTTTTTTATCACTTTGCAAAAACAAAAATTTTCTAAAATAGATACAATAATCTTTCCAATGTGTGTATTAGAAATTAATAATTTTATTTCTAAGTATTTAAATTTTGATATTGAAAATGTAAAGCGACTGAACCGGTATAGGTTTTGGAAATACGCAATGGGGTCCATGTCAACAGTCACCAGAGTTCCTTGAATGGTGAAATTAGTATTCATCAGTATATGACTTGAATGCAAGTAAATAAAGAAATATGTTTATTTCCAGGAGCTGATGCT
Organism: Limnephilus marmoratus; assembly: GCA_917880885.1. Taxonomy (NCBI): domain Eukaryota; kingdom Metazoa; phylum Arthropoda; class Insecta; order Trichoptera; family Limnephilidae; genus Limnephilus; species Limnephilus marmoratus. The sequence goes on from OU862911.1 coordinate 9,584,081, forward strand.
GTCTCCCTCCCCCGCACGCCACACCCCCCCACCTGAGGGAGAGAGCACGACGAACCCTCTGCGGCGGTATTACCACCTACTTCACTCCTGGATAGGATAGTTTTGTTGTGTTCGTATGAAGAAATTTCTGGACGGATTGTACATTTATATTTTCTTACTTACTAGTCTCTAAGATTCCAGAATTATTATTTAATATTATTTTATTATTATTATCAGAATACTCATGTTTTCTTATGAAATAAGGTAATTTGTTGAATAAACCTTTACATTTTTTTTACAACAGATAAAACGTTTTTAAAATATCTTTTTCCTAATAGGTACATATTCCCACTGTAGAGAAACAATCAAGATTATATTTTTTAATCTCAATCATGTCGTATTGACATTGATTAATAATTATTGGTTTGAAATGCTTAAATTCAAATAACTAAAATTTGAAAATTAGTTTCCTCGGCGGTCCAGACTTTCCAATAATATTGTACACCGCCGATTTTTTAAATTTAACTTATTTTAATGTGAATACCCCACAAGAGCACCAACTGCTAACAGTAACCTGGAGCCAGTGAGATTACTCTCCAGACTCTCCAATAATATTGTACACCACCGATTTTTTAAATTTAACTTATTTTAATGTGAATACCCCACAAGAGCACCAACTGCTCACAATAACCTGGAGCCAGTGAGACTACTCTCCAGACTCTCCAATAATATTGTACACCACCGATTTTTTAAATTTAACTTATTTTAATGTGAATACCCCACAAGAGCACCAACTGCTCACAATAAGCTGGAGCCAGTGAGACTACTCTCCAGACTCTCCAATAATATTGAACACCACCGATTTTTTAAATTTAACTTATTTTAATGTGAATACCCCACAAGAGCACCAACTGCTCACAATAACCTGGAGCCAGTGAGACTACTCTCCAGACTCTCCAATAATATTGTACACCACCGATTTTTTAAATTTAACTTATTTTAATGTGAATACCCCACAAGAGCACCAACTGCTCACAATAACCTGGAGCCAGTGAGACTACTCTCCAGACTCTCCAATAATATTGTACACCACCGATTTTTTAAATTTAACTTATTTTAATGTGAATACCCCACAAGAGCACCAACTGCTCACAATAACCTGGAGCCAGTGAGACTACTCTCCAGACTCTCCAATAATATTGTACACCACCGATTTTTTAAATTTAACTTATTTTAATGTGAATACCGCACAAGAGCACCAACTGCTCACAATAACCTGGAGCCAGTGAGACTACGGCATCCCCAATTGAGGTATATTGCAAAGGGAAGTACCTGGCTATTCAGATCTAGTAACGGAACATAAACACGATAAATATTAAATATAAACGTCATGAAATATTGAGACAAATGTTTTTTTTTTAATGTTCATTCCACACAAGAGTCTCAAGTGCCCGAAGCCGGTGGACTATGGCATCCCACTGTCAATATAAATATTTTTTAATTATTTATTCAACTTTAATAGGTGGCTAAAAGGTAGCAATTACTTTGTGGTTATACACAATTATAATTTGAATGAAATTACTTTTTTTGGAAAACATTTTTTAAATATTTTTTTAAAGTCCTGGGGAACGTTCAGGCGGAACCGAAACCAGTTAGTTTTTATATTCAATAAAGTGATGTTCAAACTAAGATATTTTATTCGAATTATAATTTGGTTTTTTCAGAAAGTTCAAATTATATCATGTGGTATTTATTGAGGCTGAATGGAGGGAAAAAATGGACAAAAAAAGATGAGAAAATAGCTGGCTATTGAGGTCTCGTCACCAAACACGGCCAAAGCCCTATCAAGCAACATTTCGATTCTCAATGGTGGACTTTCATCGAGCCGATACTGATGTAACAATATAGTACTAGCCGCAAAAATACTATAAGCAAATGTACTATTTTATATTAAAAAGAGTGAAAATACACATACCTATAAAATAAACTTTTTTAATTACACACGTCGGGTTTTGATCCCGCGAAGTCTGGATTCGTAACAGAGGGTCTTATCCGCTCGACCACCGATGTCGTTTATATTTTTATGTAGAATATTTTGATATCTAAGGAGCATCACCTAGGGTCTATTGCATATATTTGTGTATTTCTATATTAATCTACAATGTAAAAACTTGTTAACGTTTTCTTTTTATGTATCTTGCATTTTGTCATGTATTATTCATGACATTTAATCAATCAGCTGTAATTTTTTTAAATTACTAACATACCTACTAGTTTATTTCTATGCCATTTACAACTTAGAAACATTCTCTTTTATTATAATGCACTATATTTCCTAAATTTATCTGTATACCTACCGTTCACATGATGTTTACTAGTTATATTTTTATAGTTTATCTTTTTTATTTAAAAAAAAAATGTCTCTGTATTATAAACTTATAATGTAAAAGTCCATCAGGGCGTAGAAAATTAATAAATAAAATAAAATAATAAAAATAATGGAAATAAATTATTACAAAAGGTACATTATAATTCATAATGTACATACCATACATTGGCGGCCGGCCTAGCAGTAAGGTTCTTGAATCACAATCCGAAGGTCGCGGGATCGAATCCCGGCGTGGAAAAATAAATTTTATTTGATTAATTTGTGTTATCTCACGATTAATCATTTCAAATAATATATTGTATATTTGCGGCGCGTTCCGGCGAGTGGAAGATACTCTTAGTATCGTCCTGGTATATGACCACTATTTAAAATTGAAACATTGCTTGAAATGGCTTTAGCTGTGTTTGGTGACCAGATCTGAATAGCCAGGTACTTCACTACCTTCCTCTTCCCTATCTCCTTCCCTTCCCGGGAGTAGCTGGGACTCTTGTGAGGTATTCATACAAAAAATACCTACTTACCGAAAGCAAAGAAAAAGAAGAACACGATTCTATTACTGAACGCAATTTAGGTGAAGTTTTTCATGTTTGGTAATAACTTTTCAGTTTTGTACTGAAAGTTTACATTTTAATATTTTCATACATTAACCCTTTAAATGCCGAGAAATCCACCATGGATTTCCGATGTATGTAGGGTCCAGACGAATCTACCGTGGATTCGCCAGTAGTTCACCCTTAGTAAAAGACTGTGTCCATTTACTTTCTTGGATGCACTGCAAATATAATAAATACTTCGTAAGGAGTGGCTTTAATTTAAATAATGCATACATTGCATACCATGGACATGCAAGGGGATAATAAATGGTTTCCTAATTATTACCTTATGATATATTAGATGATTTTTTTTCATTATCTCCACACAGGAGCCCCCGAGTGAAAAAACCCTCTCGGCCAATGGAATCTTTGGGGATGCTGTGTTGATGGTATTTTTATGGATGGAATGAGGGGTGGGATAGAATCTGGGGGTCAATGTATCCAGGAGTGAGGAGCAAGGTGATAAGTCGTGAATGTCCGGCTGGAGAGATTGAAAGGACTCCTTCAACCAGCCTCCCCCGCTCCGGCGCGCCACGCAGTAGGTGGGTAAACGCATCCGCTTCCAAGACCTAGACAAACCTCACCCCATGAATCCGGGAATCCCTGCTAAGTCACCAAACGTAGCGACCCACTTGGGGTGACCAACGGCAATGGTGTTGGTTATCCAATGCATTTCGGGAGCGGGGGTACCTACCCATACCCGCATTCCAAATGTTGCTCCTTACAAAAACTTTTGTTTTTTAAACAGACGTGTACTTTCACCGATAACAATAATGTTGCATTTTAAATAATATAATATTGCAAAAAAAACTGGAAAAATGTTTTTCCGGCTGAATAGAAAAACAAGACTTTTCTAGGTTTAATGTTGAATAGGTAATAAGTATGACAAAAGTATAGGTTCTTATGGACGTACTTGTCACACTTTAATCCGTGATTCCTGGCATTATTTAAAGTAAAAAATCTAAACGAAATTTTGGTCTATTTTGTTCAAAATTATTTTTTTAAAAATTAAAGAAAAAGTAATTTTTTTCGCATGTCGTCACTGGTTACTCAGTTGAGTAACCGCCCAATCTCTAACTCCGCCCCATCTATCCAACACTTACTATTTTTTTATGTTTTTGTAGAAAAAAAACATCAATAATGTCACTGGAGACCAAATTTTCATTTACATTTTTTATTCCAAATAACAAATAATGTCAGGAATCACTAGTTAAAGTAAGTTATGTTACATCCTGCATATACCTATTTTAGAAATTCCGACAATGGTACAAGTAACAGATACAAAGGAACTGGGGTTGAAAAAAAGCAGTAAAATATTTTTTTTTGTCGGACAGTTCTACGTGGCAATTCCTAGAGCGGCTCAAAGCATATATCGCACATCCCGTAGAAAAGTGTCGTAAGTAAAAAAAATACAAGAGAACGAAAACAAGTGAATGAATGACAGCGACATCTTGCGGAGAAAGAGTGATCTAACTTTAATACGATTTTCATGGGACATAGATAATAACAATCAATTTACTTTTCAGAGAAAAAACTTAAAATAGAAAATTTTGACTTGCGACACTTTTCTACGAAATTTGGGATATACATAGTAGAGATGAAACGGATAGTTGTTTGGCCGGATAACGGATATCCGGCGAGCTGCGATGCCGGATGGCCGGATATCCGGCGGCCGGATATTCGAATTAATCGCAACCGCGATCCTTACACTTGGTGGTCCTTATTTTTGACAAAGTTTGCCAAAGTGTACCTTTCAGCTCCTTGCAGCAGTTTTTATAGTGAGAGGCTGTTTTCCGAAGCTGGCCTGGTTTACGAAAACAAGCGAAATCGCTTGTTGCCTGCGAACGCTGAAAATTTTGTCTTTATTCACCATAATTTACCACTTTTTAATTATAAGTATAAATTCAAAACATTCTCTTTGATAAAAAGAAGAACAAAAGGTATATTATGGTGCTTCAATGTCAGTATTTAATCATTTCAATAATCTCTGTGTTTTTTACGATTTTTAGTTCACTATAATTGTGATTGTGATTAGTTAATCGTGTTAAGTTTTCGCTACTCTGCGTGGTTTTTGTAAGTTTTTACTAAACGTTTTTAGTTTAGATATTTACTATTTATGTATTTATCATTAGAGTGAATATCTCAGAAGAAAATTTTAGTTTTTTGGAAGGCCTTATGACTTTTTTGTAACTTTTCCGACTTTAAATAAAAGCCGTCATAATAATAAGCCATTTTATTGATATTTACCTCACAAAAATTAATGTATTGCATTTTATTATAGGAAATTATCGTAGTTTTTTATCCGGCCGGATGGTAAATTTAGGCTGGATAGGCCGGATACCGGATAGTTACCGGATATCCGTTTCATCTCTAATATATAGGTCCTAACAGGCAGAAACAATTTAACAATTTAACAAAATACCTACACACGAAGAAGGACGTATTTCGAAATAAAACACTGTGTAACTGATCGTGATCACGAAGGCAATGGAATATTGTATGTTCAGTTAAAATAATTTATTAATAAAATTAGCAATGATGTAATTTATAAATAAACAAATATTGTTTTATACAATACATTAAACAATTCATATTAATTATTTCAACAAATTAAACAAAGTAATGATTTGCATGCGTGAAAAACTATTTTACGCAAATTCATGTAAGAATTCGGACAATTTTCATTTAAAATTGATTTCAAATAATATTTTAAGACATTTAAAAATGTGAGTTGGTTTGTTGACATTTTCAATGAATAAAAAATGAACACTGATAGTAGCAACACAAATACATAATAGGATAACTTCATATTCAACAGGAGAGCGGGCCATCGGGGCAATAGGGAAATAGAATCGATATAATATAATGGGAAATGGTCAGGTGGGTTTTTATAATAACCTACTTTTGCATTTTGCGCCCGTCGGCCACTGCGTCTATCTCGGTAACAAATCGACAAAACCGGAGAACCATTGCAGAAAAGTGAACTTCACTACGATCCAGTGGCGGCGTAGGGTAGATTGGCACCCGGGGCGGTTTTTTTATTGAACACCCTACATAAAATAAAACACCAAATACTAAACATGCTTACGAGACTTCATTTTACTAAAATATTCGATCACAATATCAAGATTGTGTTCCCTTCTCTTTCAATTGATAATATAGAAAAATTGGTTGTCCGCGCTTGGCTCATTGTGGACCTTAAATAAGATTTTATTAAGGAGACAGAAAAAGATACCTCCGGGACTCGAACGCGGGACCTTCTGTTTACATGGAAACAGCTCTACCAACTGAGCTAAGGTGTCTATATCCAATTCGGTCACATTTAACTGTATCATTCTTCGACTAAGAACTACCAACTTTATCTTCATTTTCTTAACGCACATATTATTGGCCGCTACCTTTATATATTTTGCAAGATTCAAACCCGAACTAAATGCTATCTACAAGGGCGGATCGAGGATTCTTTCTGGGGGGGGGGGCACAAGGAGCGGACGGGCAAAAAATCAACAATTACTGTTAGGATTTTTTTCTGGGGGGGCACAAACGGCGTATGGGCAAAAAAATCAACAATTACTGTTAGGATTTTTTTCTTGGGGGGGGGGGGGGGGGGGGGGGGGCACAAGGGGTGGACGCGTAAAAAAATCAATAATTACTGTTAGGATTTTTTTCTGGGCGGGCACAAGGGGCGGAAAGGCAAAAAATCAACGATTACTGTTAGAAAAATGAACTTACGTATCATATTTCAAGTTTATTTCTACAAGTTCAAGTATGTATAGGAAGGTTTATGAAAGTGTCAAAACAATCGAAAAATTAAATGTTTAAAAAATACGTTTTAGCTTCTAAGTATATACTGTGATGGAATCTCCACAGTACAGAAAAATACCCTCTGGGGGGGGCACGTGCCCCCTTGCCCCCCCCCCCTCCATATATCCGCCCTTGGCTATCTAGATAGTGTCTGGATAAATTATTAATTAGCTCAGTTAGTAGAGCTGTTTCCATGTAAGCAGAAGGTCCTGGGTTCAAGTCCCAGAGGTGCCGATAACTTTTTCTGATTTTTCTGTCTCCAGATTTTCGATTGAGCTTCGCTAATTTCTTCTTTCAACGCCTGCTTTGCCGGTGTTGGAATTACACATCTCTTAGAGTGTTGATACAAGCTTCTCAAAATGATTCTTCAGTTTTAGAAAGGGAATTAGAAATTCTATTCGAAAAATAAATATATAGTTGCGACGCATTTCAAAATATGATAATGTAAGTAGCTAGATACAAGAGTACGTAGTTATTTATTGAAATATCTTTACAGCAGAAGATTTTGTGCGCATTCTTTGTCTGTACGAGTGGGTTGTCATTGTCACCCCTTGGTGCTTGGCACCCGGGGCGGACCGCCCCCTCCGCCCCCCCCCTTACGCCGCCACTGCTACTATCGTTGGAATTTTCCATACAGGGTCTCCGGTTTATATCAATTATAGGACAGAGCTACGAGATGAATACTGGGAAAAGGCAAGTACGCAGGGGTTAATCAAATGAGAGAGCTAAAATGGATTCCAATAAAAACTAATATTTAATACATTAATTTGTGTGCACAAAATGATGCCAAAATACTTTAAAAATGAAATTGATTTCAAAAGTGATATACTTGTTACGAAACCAAAAATTTAAATAGTGATAGATGACCGCAATTAAGAAAATCAGAGTCGCAAAACTGCCCAATGCAGAGGACAAAAGATGTATGAAAAAATGCCTGAACATCTGAAGAATGAATGCATTTAGGGATGTAATGCTAACCGTAAAAAGATTATTTCATTAAAATAATTGTTACCTTGTACATATTAGCTTATATACGAGTACTAACGCAGTATAAACAAACCCAATAAAAAAATCGGTACCGATATTAGACCTAGTGAAACAACGGGCTAAATCGAATTTCTGAGAAGTAATATTATAAAATTTCTAATAATTAATATGAAGAACTTTTTTTTTTAAAGTTGCCGGTAACCCGGGCGTTTATTAACATCAATAATTATTTACAAATATGTGCGCTACCCGACTCACAAGACAATATCTGTTCTGAGCCGGGTAGCAGAATCTATCATTACATATATCTATAAAGATAAAAGTAAATAAAAATACAAAAGATAATAAATAAAAATACAAAGTGCGAAAGAAAAACTTAAATAAAATTACAAAGTATAAAAGAAAAAACTTAAATAAAAATACAAAATATTACCAACATAAAATAATCTAAATACAAAATAATTGAACATTTTGTGTGAAAGTTTTTTTTTTTAATTTTAATATATGTTTAAATAACAATATACAACGTATAAAAAATTAACACGGTCGGTTTGCAAGTAAGGGTACGTACCCATACTACGTGACCTGTTCGGGGGGGGTCTTCAAAATACCACGCTTGGTACAAATGAGCGGCGCGGGCCATAGGTTTTTGGTCACCGGGGGGGGGGGGGGGGGGGGCGTACAATATCCCGTACGTTAATAATACTTCTTACATTCATTTTTTTGGAAATACAGTATTCGCTAAGCTCTAATCAGAAAATGTATTATTAAAACTATATACTTATAACAGGTTTCGCAGTATGGGGCGTTATTGTATAACATTGTCTTGTATAAGCACAAACTCTTCCACAGAACGGAGTAAGGGAAAAATGCCCCTGCAAACTCGGCGTCGTCATTGTGTGTTGGGCGTGGGCACGTTCACCATCCCCTAACTAGTGCTCTTTCCAGTATATCTGAAAAAAAAACGATGTTAAGATTTTAATTGACAAGGCCAATTGTGTCAAAGTCAAAGTGTCACATCTATCAGTGTTCAGTACACATATAGCGTTTTATTACAGAACGTAATTGAATAAATTTAATCACTGATTCCTGACTTATATGGAGTAAAAAATATGAATGAAATTTGGTTTCCTGTGACTTTTTTCAATGTTTTTTATGCAAATTATTTTTTTCATAATTTTATTTTTATTTTTTTTATTTATTTATCTATAATAAAATATATTTACAATGGTTTTATTTGTATGCCTGTCTCACTAGGGTATACCTGTGTCGAGACAGGCGTACAGGTATATAAATGAATATAGTCGTTACAAGGATATTTCAGGTAAAATACATATTATGAATAGAATTAAAACAGAAAGCTTTCTTCCACACGTCATCAGTGGTCACTTAGCCGAGTAACCGACAAATCCCTTACTCCGAGCTTAACTCTCCAATACCTTCTTATTTTTAATGTTTTAAGGCGATCCAATAGTCCAGGAAAAAATCGAAATCGGAATTTACGCCCCTTTACGGGAGGAGTTTAAAAATACTTGAGAAAAAACCTTTTGGAAAGGTTGGAAAAAGGTATAGAGATTTTTTTTACATGTTGATTTCGTAAAGGCGTGTAAAAAACATTAACTTCTTTTTTACGCATTATTTATTCTAATGCGTAAAAAAACGGAAATTTAAAATTGATTTCAAGGAACCAAGCGACGCGGAGCCTAACGTCTATTCTCCGCTCCGTTCGGGAGAGAACTGATAAAAATGGGTGTGGCTAGTATGTAGTCCTTGGGTGGAAGACGTAGGGTTCACTTTGAAAATCCAAATTCGTCGACCGCTAGCCGTATAGTAAAATAACAACGCGAAAATGCATATTTTATTTTATTTTGTGAAGTTTTGGGTTAATATCATTTTTTTGTGATTAGATATTAAAAAATAAACAGAATTTGCCACACTAAACAATAAAACAATATCCGAAAATGTGTTTATAAGTAGGAAAGTTTGGTTAGTGTTTTTTGTGACCATATACTTTATTTCTTTCTAGGCTTATTAAAGACTTAGACTCTAGGCTAAAAATGACCGATGTTTTATAAGGGCCAAGATATGTTCTACACGCAGTATTTAATTTAAGTATCTATAATAAATACTTCTAAGCGATCAAATTTTAAATTATTTAGTATGGCTTCATCTCAAGTTGAAAAAAAAATAGCATCAAAAATGTCACCGGAGACCAACATTTCGTATACATTTTTTACTTCCAATAATGACAGGGATCACTAGTTAAAGAAAGTCAAATACCACGTTTAACACCATGTACAAATATTAAAACAATTGTTAATGTCACAGGCATCACCGTGTTACCACAAAAATAAACTAGAAGTGCCTTCCGTACAAATTTGAATGGAAACAAATGTGCCACTGATTTAGTACCTTTTGGTTCTAGACCATTTAGCATGCGGTCTTAAACTGTGCTGAAATTGTACATCGCCATTCCATTTGAACTTTTTATCATGGTGAACCAGATATGGTGAACCAGATATGATTTTAGATTTTCACGGCCAAAAGTATTTTTGTTGTTTGTTTTTGGGGTGTTATGCCGTGTTACGCTACCTCCTCCTTTAACCAACGTTTCGGACAGCGTTACAGTGTCCATCATCATCATCAACACATCTGCCCTGATGATGGACACTGTAACGCTGTCCGAAACGTTGGCTAAGGGAGGAGGTAGCGTAACACGGCATAACACCCCAAAAACTAACAACAAAAATGGTGAACCACAGTTTTTATGGAAATATGGGCCGGAATTAGGCCTATAATTGAACAATTCTTGTGTTGTTCTTTATTCTAAGTTTTTTATAATTAGCAGGGTTCGGGAATATCGGTAAGCATAAATAAAAGCGGCAGTTATAACTACGTCAGCTACCTGCTTTTTACATCGGAATCTGTAACCTCCGGAGGAACTCATTTTCAAAAAAAAAAACAATAATAATATTGGGCATTATTCCTGAATATATAAACACTAATTCAATATTCAAACAAAAACTGTGAGAAACTATTTGCAAAAGTAGGAATGACTACTTAGTATTTATAAAATGTATTACAGAGGGTTATATGAAAATGGAACACGGTCTCAAGCGGGGCCGGTTCTGTGCAGGTGTAATTGGCCGCTCCTGGTTCCGACTTGCCGAGGCGCCAAGTAGCAGGCCAATAATATCCCAACACAACCTTCTTGAGGGTTTTACTAGCACCAGGAGCCGCCGTTTGTATCATGGTCGGCCTTAGTCTCCAGCGAATTTCAGTGGAAATAATAAGTAACAAGTCATCATTATTACGTAATATGATAATGGTACACGAAACTGTAGACACTAATAAAGTGTGGTGCATTTATTTTTTAATGTATTTATGAAATCTTTTAGATTTAATTAAGTAACCACATATGCTGATGGAAAATAATTTATATCAGCTTCCCGGAGAGTGGCCGTGGCAGTACGGAATCAAGTGACCTCCGATGCTTTTTAAAACGCCCTTCAGGTGATTTTCTCACGAAAAATATTAACCATTCAAACATTATTAGTCGACTATGTGTAGAAAAACCACAGTACGAGTATCTCTCCTCCACTACACAAAGAAAAAAAGCTTATAGCGTACCTGGAATGTTCCCTGTTGTAGGACGGTCCCGCACGGTACCACCCCAAATTTTCTTGCACTTCCCCGACCTGTTGAGACGCCACCCCTCGAGGCATATGTCGTCCCCCCGCGATTCGTTCCACCTCCACTGCGGGAAGGCTAGCGGCACCCCTTCGACCTGTAGATCCACCACCAGCAATAACATCATCGCCGACAGAACAACAGTCCTCGCGAGCATCTTCCTGATTGATTTCACGCCCTAAAACAATATGTGGAAATCGATCGAATCGATGCGAACGATGTCAACAGGGTATTGTCAGATTATCCGCGCTCCGGAAAGCTTTGTGTCGATCAGCAACGTGATGCGGTGGAACAATAGCGGCTGTCGGTGTTCGGGCCCAGTTGTCATGCACTTATTATAAGAGTGGTCTGAAAAGGTTTGTGGTTCGTGGTCAGAGAATAGTGGCTGGTGGGCAGTACCTACATATCGGCCAGTAGCTCGCGATGTTAGTTTGGCGAAAATGTGTGATTTGGGTTTCCGTGCAAGGGCATCCGGTGACTATTACTAATCGACAACATGGCGGATTGACCGCAAAATTACCGCTGATCAACTGAAAATTCCGTCACTCCATTTAAGGACATGTCTACTTAGAACAATAATCACATTTAGGCAGAAAACAATTATTTATCAACGCTTTTTTAAGGACTTTTCAGAAGATTAGGAAAAAATGCAGATAGTTTTAATTCACAACCCTATTAAATATATTCAACAAAAGCTTTTAAACAAGGCAATTCTTATCTTAATATATAAAACAAAGTCGGGTTAGTTACACTATTTATAACTCGAGAACGGCTGAACCGATTTTGATGATCTTTGATTTGTTGGATTTGTCTCCGCCCCGGATAGGATAATAACTATTAAAACATCGCAAAAATTCACGAAAAAGAAAGTTATGACGATAATTCATTTCCTCATACATTTAATATGGAACGAATTTTCATCTTTTGAAAGAGCTGAAGGAATATTGTGGTAGGTAGGTATAATATTGAAGTTTGCTTCAATTCCAAAAATTCAAAAACGTCAAATGTCAATGTGCTGATTGTTTTTGTTTTGTTCTTAAACATATAATGCTGCCTGTCTTTCTTACACACTTAATGTCAATAGCCGAAAATGAGACAAACGGTGAACGTATGTCTCCACCCATCCAAAGGAAAGATACAATCATTAAAATAAAAAACCCTCACACGTATAAAGAAAATGAAAAGCAAAGTTTTAATTTACATCAGTTCCACAACACACGAGTCCCCGAAGAAAATTATTTTCCTCAGGGCCTGTGTCATCTTAGGGGATGTTGTGTGGAGGTCTTTTTAAGGAAGGAAAGGATAGGTAGTTCTGGGAAGGAAAAAGGTATGAGGGGAGGGTAGGAATCTGGGGTCAGTGTGTCCGGTAGTGACGGACGTATTAATCCATCCCTCCAACTGCGGTGCAGGGCGTTGGGTCGAGAGAGTCCAGCTGCAAAGGTCAAAAGGCTCCCTCAACCAGCCTCTCTCGATTCGGTCCGCCATGCAGCAGTTGGGCAGACGTATCCGCCGCCAAGACACGGACAAACGTCACCCCGTAGCGAACCACTTAAGGCGCGATTCCTAAGGGTGACCTATGGGTGACGTATGACAGTGGTGTTGGTTATCTAATAAATGGTTCCCGGTTCACAAATTATCGTAATTAAGTGAAAAAAAAAGAAAATCACAAAAAATATAAATCCATACACAATGCCGTCTCTGATACTGACAAAATCAAAACACGGACAGTTGTGCATTGATGATTGCTTCATTGTGTAATTTTTGACTTAATAAAAAACTGAATTTAATTCAACAGTTATTGATTCTGAGGCGGTATGAAGTTCGTCGGGTCAGCTAGTAATAATATATAATAGAATTTTTGCCTTCCCCTTCCCTCCAAGGGCCTTTTGGTTATGTTTGCTGACTGCCTTTTAAGTCTTTGATCCGCCCTGGTTAGGAATATGCGTAGTGTCAGCGGTTTTTCGAAATATTGTCATAATCTAAAGATTATCGATAGATAAAAATCACAAGCGGTAACTTCAGAAAACTAAAATAGACAAGATAAGATAAAGTAGACTATGAAGCATCGCACAAAGAGGAGACCGATAAGTTTCATGACATGAGTGTGGAACACATAAGCAAAGTTCCGATGTATATAAGTATTATTTTTTTATTTGATGAAGACCTCAAAATAATTTACTTTTCAATGCAGAGCTTAGTCTCATTTAGCGGCCCCCCTTGATAGAGACGTCTCATCAGTCATCACTCATCAGTCATCAACACTGTATATTAATAACCGCATGACGCAGTTAGCAGATAGCAAATCAGAAGCAGAAACACACTTAACCGCATGATGGATTGTGCTGTGTATTATACTTTATGCGTGAGTGTTGAATCAAGAAATGTGATTAATTCGTAGTAAAAATAAGTTTACTGCGCAGTTAGGAATGATTTGGCGACCACCCGGAGCCCCTCAATAGCTCTCTGGAAAACAACAAAGCTAATTTCAATTTGTCCACTTTAGACTTATAGCAAATTGTTAAATCTATTGATGACACAGACAACAACTTCCATACTCTCCTTATTTAAATGACCATTAACCCGACTTTATCGAATTTATGTATTACGATTGTAGAGTGTAGAGCTCCCTATATTTAAAAAAAAATCAAACAAAATCTTGGCGTTTGATGGATGGATGGATGGTTTTGCGCAGGTTACATACGAGTATATATATATCTATATTTTTTTATTGTAACTTCGTTTTCAAAATTAGGTGCGCAAATTAAGAAACGCAGTATGTACATACGTGACGGCTATAATAATTTTCAAAAGCAATGCTTACTGGAAATTAGCATAATCAATATATATTATAAAAGAAAGTCCAAAAAAACGTGCGGAACGCAAAAACTCAGAAACGAGTGCCGGTTCGATCAAGAGAGTTATATGGTATGGTAGATCTCTATCCCCCCTAGGGAATAAGGGTATTCGTTTTTACCTAAAGGGCCTTCTTTTAAATATATAATGGCTGAAAGTTCTAAGAAGACTCTTTCAAGGAGAGTCTAGAAGATTCCGGAAACTTCTAGAAAATTCGATAAAACTCTGGAATGTTCTGGAAGAAGTGGAGGAGTATGTCAGTGAGTCTAGAAGGTTCCGGAAAGTTCAAGAAGGTTCGATAAAGCTGTAGAAAGTTCTGAAAGGAGTGGAGGAGTGTGTCGGTGTGTCTAGAAGGTTCTGGAAAATTCTAGAAGGTTCCATAAAGCTGTACGAAGTCTTAGAAGGTTCAATAGGGCTGTACAAAGTACCGGAAGGAGTGGCGGAGTATGACGTTAAGTCTAGATGGTTCCGGAAAGTTCTAGAAGGTTCGATAAAGATGTAGAAAGTTCTGGATGGTGTGGCGGGGTATGTCGGTGAGTCTAGAAGGTTCTGATGGTTCACGCATGCTTTAAAAAATTGTGGAAGGAGAAAGTTCTAGAAGCTTTCAGAAATTAGAGGCCGTGAGTCTATAGAAGATTCCGGAAGTTCTAGAAGTTTCGATAAAGCTGTACAAAGTTCTGGAGGCGGAGTAAGTCGGTGAGTCTAGAAGGTTGTGGAAAGTTCTAGAAGGTTCGATAAAGCTATAGAAAGTTCTAGAAGGTTCCATAAGGCTGTAAAAAGTTCTGAAAGGTGTGGAAGAGTGTGTCGGTGTGTCTAAAAGGTTCCGGAAAATTCTAGAAGATTCCACAAAGCTGTAAGAAGTTCTAGAAGGTTCGATAAAGCTGTGCAAAGTTCTGGAAGGAGTGGCGGAGTAAGTCGGTGAGTCTAGAAGGATCTGATGGTTCACAAATGCTTAGAAAATTGTGGATGGAGAAAGTTCTAGAATCTTTCAGAAATAATTGGCGGTTTGTCTAGAAGATTCCGAAAGTTCTAGAAGGTTCGATAGAGCTATACAAAGATCTGTAAGGAGTGGAGGAGTGTGTCGGTGTGTCTAGAAAGTTCCAGAAAACTCTAGAAGATTCCATAAAGCTGTGGAAGTTCTAGAAGGTTCGATAGGGCTGTGAAAAGTTCTGGAAGTTTCCACAAAGCTATAAGAAGTTCTAGAAGGTTCGATAAAGCTGTGCCAAGTTCGGGAAAGAGTGGCGGAGTAAGTCGGTGAGTCTAGAAGGATCTGATGGTTCACAAATGCTTAGAAAATTGTGGATGGAGAAAGTTCTAGAAGCTTTCAGAAATAATTGGCGGTGAGTATAGAAGATTCCGAAAGTTCTAGAAGGTTCGATAGAGCCATACAAAGTTCTGAAAGGAGTGAAGGAGTGGGTCTAGAAAGTTCCGGAAAATTCTAGAAGGTTCTATAGAGCTGTGGAAGTTCTAGAAGGTTTCATCAGGCCGTAGAAAGTTCTGAAAGGAGTGGAGGAGTGTGTCGGTGTGTGTAGAAGGTTCCGGAAAATTCTAGAAGATTCCACAAAGCTGTAGGAAGTTCTAAAAGTTTCGATAAAGCTGTACAAAATTCTGGAAGGAGTGGCGGAGTAAGTCGGTGAGTCTAGAAGGTTGTGGAAAGTTCTAGAAGGTTCCATAAGGCTGTAGAAAGTTCTGAAAGGGGTGGAGGAGTGTGTCGGTGTGTCTAGAAGGTTTCGGAAAATTCTAGAAGGTTCCATAAAGCGGTGGAGGTTCTAGAAGGTTCTATAGGGCTGTACAAAGTTCTGGCAGTAGTTAGGTAATTGATAGGGGTAAATTAAGCAAGAGCAGTCAGTTAAATCTTACATCAACTCCCTGAGCGAAGCCGGGTACCCCATTCAGAGTATTTGAGAGCATTCCGCAACATTCCAGAACAAAATTGAAAATTGTGGAATGTTCGGGAATAGGGAACATCAATGTGGAACATTCCAGAACACTCGAATGTTGTCCTGAGCGAAGCCGGGTAACCCAGCTTGTGTAAAAATAAATAAATTGTGTATAATTTGATCACAATTAAATAACTAAAAATTTCTTATTAGATTCTTTTCAGATTGTCATAATTGTCATATATTTTTTTAAAATTTTTAAAGACAAAAATAAATTTATTTAAGATAAAACATTTTTTATAGTATCCTTGAATTCGTACGTGTAACTGAATTTTTTTTTCTTCTCGATTTTTGTTTTTAAAATATTTATTTTTTAATAAATTTTATCGAATATTAGGTACATCCTGGGAGTAAATTGTCCCAGGAACACTGTGGAAACTGGTAGTGAAACTTTGTGTGATATTTGTTACATAATATTACTTGTATTTTTATTTTTATCAGAACTGTTCCACATATTTCAAGTTTCAGAAAATTTCAACGTCAAGTTTTGTTTGGGACGCATAGGTACCATTTTAAGATTAGATAACTTTTACAAAGAAATGTGCCACATGCCAAAGCGCAAAAAGTTGGAAATTTTACTTAGAAAAGCTTCGATCAGGCCATATTAATGATTAAATTAGAATTTGATTCCTTCTTCAATGGCGCTACAGCCCATTTCGAGCCTTGGCCTCCGTCAAAATAAGCCTCCACCGCCCTCTGTCCTCGGCCGTCTTCTTCCAATCTGCAACATGGAGTAATCCTCTTGCATCCTTCCTGACATCATCCTCCCATCTCAGTCTAGGTCTGCCCGCCTTTCGTTTACCTCCCGAGTGTCCTGTCAGAACCTTCTTCGGTACTCGTGTGCTTGGCATTCGGTGCACATGTCCGGCCCATCTTAATCTTTGGAGTCTTAAATGGGTGGAGAGTCTGGGAGCTTGGTAAATATCATAGAGCTCATTATTGTGGCGGATTCTCCATGCCTCTCCCTCTCGCACCGCTCCTAAGATTCTTCGAAGTACCTTTCTTTCGAAGATGTCCAGCCGTTCCGCTGACTTTGCTGTCAGTGTTTCCGCCTCACATCCATAGGCCAAGACCGTTCTGATAATTGTTTTATATAAGGTTATTTTGGTTTTCCTATGGACGTTTCGGGATTTGAACACTGGCAGCAACGCGAAGTAAGTTTTGTTAGCGGCTGTAATGCGCTTTCTTACTTCTACTGGGTCTTCATTGTCCTGCGTTATGATGGAGCCCAGGTAGGTAAACTCTTCAACCACTTCGAAATTATAATTGTCTTTGAATTTCACTTTGTCTTTTATTCTGCGGTGAGGGGTTCTGGTTTGCATCATGATTTTTGTTTTATTTTCATTGATTTGCAAACCCACCTCTCTTGCCGCAGTCTCCAAAGGGTCAAACACTTCTCTTAGAGCCTGTAGGGATCTTCCGACAATGTTAAGGTCATCTGCGTAGCCAACTATTTGATTGCTTCTGTAGCAGATGTTTGAGTCGGTACTGATCATTGTCTTCCTCACGACGTGCTCCAGTACAATATTGAAAAGGGTGGGTGCTAAGCCATCACCTTGTTTCAGCCCCTGGGAAACGTTAAAATCCTCCGTTGTTTCACCTCCTATTCTTACTCGACACCGTGATCCGACCATTGTTGCTTTTACAAGCTTGACTATTTTGGGCGGTATTCCAAAATTGAGGAGTATTTCATATATTTTCTCCCTATCTATACTGTCATACGCCTGTTTGAAGTCAACAAATAGTTGATATATATCTATATCGAATCCCCAGCATTTTGTCAGGATTTGTCGAGTAGTGAAGAGTTGATCAGTGGTGGATCTCCCCCCCCTGAACCCTGCCTGATATTCTGCTAGTAAGTTTTCTGAGTAATATTCTAGTCTTTCTTTCAAAATCATTGTGCAAATTTTATACGCTGTACAAAGTAACGATATTCCTCTGTGATTTTCACACTTCAATTTGTCTCCCTTTTTATGTATGGGGCATATTATGCTAGTTTTCCATTCTTCTGGTACTCTTTCAGCGGTCCATATTTTCACAATGAGATTGTGTAGCAGGTTCTTCAGTTGTTCGTTTCCATATTTATAGAGCTCTGCAGGGATATTATCTCCTCTCGGAGTTTTATTGTTTTTCAGTTTCTTTAGGGCAGCCCTTATTTCTGCCATTAATGGCGCTCTCGTTGTTTCATCACTATTTAGATCGTCCGGAATTGGAGTTGGTTCGACTGTCAGGTTGTTATTGGGATTTAAGAGCTGTTGAAAATATTCTTTCCACCTAGTCTTGATCTTTTCCTTATCTCCTATTATGTCTCCATTACTATCTCTGCACAGAGATGTGTTGGGTTTGAAGCTCTTTTTAAATACATTGACGCCTTTATATGCCTCACGTGGATTGTTATTTGCCAAGTCATGTTCCATTTTCAACAATATGTTGTTAAAATACAATCTCTTCTTTCTTTTAATTAAATTGTTAGCATCTCTTCGTGCTTGTTCGTAGGCTTGTCTTTTTGCTCTAGTTCCTCTTTCTATACATAATTTTTTTAGAACATTTTTCTTGCAGACGCTCTGTATGCACTCCTCATCAAACCAGGGATTTCTAGCCTGTCTTGGTCTATTTCTAATGCCTGATTCCGCCGCTGTCATCAATGCATTTCTCAGATTGGTCCAATCCTCTTCTAAATCATTTGGGGAGAGCGGATAACTTAGTTGGTTTGGTAGGTTTGTTGACAATGAGTCATGATATCTTTCCAATCCTTCTGGTGTTTTAAGAGCATCGATGTTTAGCTTTGGGATACTTGGCTGATTAGACTTTTTATCCCTTGCTATTCTGCATCTATAGGATGCTACTACCAAATAGTGATCCGAATCACAGTTAGCTCCTCTGTAGCTTCTTACATTTGTGATACTGGTCGCCCCTCTTCGAGAATTTGATTAAGGCAAATTAAATTAGTATTTGATTAAGGCCAATTAAATTAGAATTTGATGAAGTCAAACAGGTGAAACTAATACTCTTTAACAAAACTACTCTGTCCAATGGAATTATAATTAAACCTGACAGGACTCTACAATAAAGACACTATTTAACTGACCTCCGGAAGGAAATAGAAAAGAGGAAAGAAAAGGGCGAAGTCGATTTACGAATAAAAAATTTCAATGGAATTCCCAAAATCATCAAAATCCAAGCAAAAAACTGACAAACAAAGAGAACAGATTTTCTAGACTTACAGGATATTATCAAAATTTACGGGGAATGCGTACGAAATTGCAGCAACTTAAAACTAACCCCCCAATCTTTTCCCCGACATTCTGTTTTTAACTGAAAAATGGTTAAATGCTGATATCAGCTCGTCAGAATTAGGCCTACATCACTATACTACATATCGTTCTGATCGAAATTCTATCACGAGCAAAAAGTCTAACGGGGAGCTGTGATGCTGTGCGTATCCAAGAATATATCATCTACTAAATTACCGGTTAAACACAAAAGTGTTGACAAAATTTTTATATTGATCAATATACCTAATGGAAAAATTATTATCGGCTGTGTCTATATCCCACCTACATCGGATATGCAAACGTATCAAAATCACAATGAGGACATAGAAGTACTTAAATTCAATTATTCTAAAGCAA
Source organism: Limnephilus marmoratus (assembly GCA_917880885.1). NCBI lineage: Eukaryota > Metazoa > Arthropoda > Insecta > Trichoptera > Limnephilidae > Limnephilus > Limnephilus marmoratus. Next base: position 9,603,948 of record OU862911.1, read on the forward strand.
AATTCATTATTGCTGGTGATTATAACCTTCTTAACTGGACCAGTCAAGATGACAATGGACCTGCTACAAACCAAGCCGAATTACAGTGTGCTAAATGCAGTATATGTGATATGTCTTTATTCTTGGGACTAACTCAATCAAACAAGATTTTAAATTTTAACATTCGAATGTTGGGTTTAGTGTTTTCAAGTGATTCGAAAATAGTGGTTGAGTAATCCGACGAATTATTATTACCGTTAGATCAACACCACCTACCATTGGACGTTATCATAACAAATATGCCTTTAACTTCTTCAAAAAAATCAAGTACCCCATCGTAAAACTTTTCCAAAGCTGAATACCATCATATTACTGAGTACCTCACCCAAACAGATTGGTCCTTTTTAGATGAGGAAAATAATATAAATGACCAATTAGAATAATTCACTCGATTTTAAATATCTCCATAGAACAATTTGTTCCCAGGGTTAGCTTCACTTCATCTAATTATCCGAAATGGTTTACAAGGGAACTAACTAATTTAATTAATAAAAAAATATATCCACAGAAAACATAAACATATCAGAAATCCTAATGATCATATAACATTTACTAAACTACGAAAAAAATGTATAGAATTATCCGTAAAATGCTATAGTGACTATGTTAACGTAATAGAAAAAGAGGCACATCATCACCATGTGAAAAAATTCTGGAATTTTATTAAATGTCAATGAAAAGGCAACTGTGGATATCCTAATAGGATGTACTTAAAAGAAAAATGTGCCGACAGTATTAAGGGTATAGTTAATCTCTTTGATGACTCATTAAAAAGTGTTTACGACAAAGATATTCCAGTCAATGCAGTCTCCAGTACTTCGGTGGAGATAAAATTCGAATCCATAGAAAGGGGCCCAAAAGCATTAGATAGTACTTAATCTGCTGGACCGGATGGTATTCCCCCATATTTTTAATAACTTGCATTGATAGTTTGATATATCCCTTACATAAACTTTTTAACAAATCCTTAGCATCTGGCTGTTTTCCGGCTCTGTGGAAAAAAGTTATTTAACGCCTATTCATGAAAAGGCGACAAAAGCGATATATCAAACTATAGACCTATTTGTATTATGTCTGTTTTCCCCAAACTTTTCGAGTAATTAATTAGTACGTAAAACCTATCAAAAATATTATTCTTCCTAACCAACATAGCTTTATCAGAGATCGATCTACCTTAAGAGGGCATTACCAGAGAAAGCCGGAAATACGTCATTTTCAAAAAAGTTTTTAGACGTATTGACTCTTTTCCACAAAAAATTATAAATGGATTTCGAAAGATTGTTCTTTATCTAGCATAGTTATGTAATAAATTTTTAGAATTTTTTTTTAATTTTTAGTATAATAAGGTTATTCCATAGGTCGTTGGCAGATTTGTTCAATTTTCAAAAAAGTTTTTGTATTTTACCACACCCATTTCAAATAATGTAATCATGCAGTAAAATAAATCAATACATTATCTAGCAAAGTTATGTATTAGAATTTTAATTTTAGTTTCAATAAAATCATAAAAAAATATGTACGTACATGTGTTTCTTGACGAAAATTGGTCCATTTGTGTATTTATTTGCGCACTTACAAACTAATATATTTCAGATTTTTTTAACATTCTTATTAAATTTAGACATTATTGAAAAATGATAAATACTTATAATCAAAAAATAACTACAAAAAATACACTATTTTAATAGTTTTATCATCACGCCTTTCAGCATTTTTGGATGAAGGTATAAATTAAAGCTAATTTGGATTGAAATAAATTTGATATTGAGTCAATCTTTCTCATTGTAACCGCCCTGCACGATCGGAAGAACAACTTTCGACGAAATTTGGATTTTCGTCCGCTGGCTGGTTAAACGCTCTTAAGTAATTCAACTATCTATAATAATTACATATCCGAATCCCTTAGTCTGAAACAACAAGTGGATTCTATATACACCGATTTCAGTAAAGCATTTGATAAGGTTCGACATCACATTCTTATATCCAAACTCCGACTATTGGGCATCAAAGGTAGTTTATTGATATGTTAACTCAGTAATAGAGTGCTTAGTATCAGGATTAATTTTATAGAATCCTCTGTATTCGAGGCCACAAGTGGTGTCCTGCAAGGGTCCCACCTCGGCCCAATATTCTACTTAATATTCATTAATGACATTGTAAACATATTTAAAGATGTACAAATCCTACTTTTTGCAGATGATCTAAAATTTTTTAAAAGCATATGGAATATATATGATTGCCCAATTTTGCAAGCTAAATACGTTATTTTTGAACATTGAGAAATGTCAAGTAATACGATTTTCCAGAACTCATTCTCATATCTTACATGAATATAATTTAAATAATGTTAAATTAACACCAGTATCCCAAATTAGTGATTGGCTTCCTTTATAGAACCCTAACTAATTTTAAGTCCTTGGATTGCATGAAAAAACCCTTTGGATACATTTCATTTGTTAGAAGTCAAGTGGAATATAATTCACCTGTTTGGTCCCCTTTCAATAGGGTGGCGCAAAACTATTGTAATGTGTAATAAGATTCAAACCATATCGGAAGTTTTGCGCCACCCTTTATAAAGTTCACTCTAGAAAAATAGAACGGGTTCAACACAAATTTCTTCGGTGCTTAAATTTCAAGCTTAAAATTCCAATAGAAAACATTAATTATTTAAGTAATAGTAAGTAGTATTAATTATGAATCTACTTAATTTAGTTACGCTGTCTGACAGAAGAATCATTTCAGACCTAATTTTATTATACAGAGTCATGAACAACCTAATTAGCCCTGCCATAGTTACTACTATTAAACTGCATGTACCGACAAGGAATACCAGACAAAATATAACATTCTTTTGCAGCACATACAAATCAACTATCAATCACACTCACTTACCAATAAGATGCATGATTTAGGCAAGAAGTTTGGTGGTATTGTAGATATATTCGCTGATTCCATTTATAATCTAAATTGCAATTTAAACCAACACTTTGTGGAATCCTACAAATTATTATAACGTGGGTACAATATATTTAACGATTGGATGTGTTATTGTAATTTTTAATATTATATTTTGTTCTATGTTATTGTCAAATATTATATTGTTTAAAATATTTCACAGTTTTACGCAATATTCTTCTGCTTGGTTTTTTATGGCAGCAGTTTCAAGAGATAAGAAGCGTTTTATTCAACAGAACACATTATTTATAACCAAAAAAACTCACACTAAAACAAATAAACAATGACATACGTGTCAGACTATGATATGGGGTCGTCCATTAATCACGTGAGGCTCGAAAGGAGGGGGGGGGTTCGGAAAAAATCACCAAATATCACGACGGGCGGGGGGGGGGGGGGGGGTAAAATGAGAAATCACGTGTATTTATTTTTCGTGAGAATATTCTGAAAATTTCAAAATACTTGGTACTAAAAAAAATACACGTGATTTGGGGGGAGGGGGTTAGTCTTAAACCTCACCACATATCACCAGGGGGGGGGGGGGGTTAAAAAGTTGCTAAAAAACATCACGTGATTAATGGACGACCCCTATACAGAAATCTGTTTTATCAACTATCAATACAACGAGCTTAGGAATCATAGGCCGTTGCAAGTAGGAATCTGCACTAATAGCTAGCTTCGAAATGTTACGCTAGAGGTCAGTAACTTTCACTTTTTAAACATACTGCCCCCGGCGGGATGAGAAAAAACATCAGGTTTTTTGAAATTAAAACAAACTACAATATATCATAATTTTACAAACAATACAACAACTCAATAGACTAAGAATTTACAAAATGTCTCAAATATCTAAACTTGACGGGTCTGGAAATCTAACCAATAATTCAAATAAATCTAAAATTTCTCAAAAACATAAAAATCATGCAAAAAATTCATAAAAAAATTATAAAATTCATAACAAATATTAACGTTCATAACATTACTAAAATTCGCAAAATTAATAAATTAATAATGTTTCATTGTCTCTATGGAGAGTTTTAACTTAAATCATAATTAATAATATTTTAACCAACACCATTCACAAATAGTAAGAAGTAAGCAATCATTAGTTCGCTGTTGACTGATTATAAGTTCATCATCGACTAGTTCATTAATTATTGCACTGACAAGCAGTGGCGGCTCATGAATTTTGGGTGTGCTAGAATGCTGGTATTAAAAAAATGGCATTATTGATGTTGTTGTAGCCGAAAAATAATTTTTTTTTTTTTTTTGAAAATCAGTTTTTTGTATGAAAAATTTCAGAAAGTTTCAGTTTGGCGGTGTGCCGCACCGATTTCCTGAAAAATCTTCATACAAAACACCGATTTTTGAAAAAAAAAAAAACATTATTTTTCGCCTACAACAACATCCATGATGCCATTTTTTTAATATTAGCCCCCTAGCACACCAAAACTCACGAGCCGCCACTGCTGACAAGAACAGTATAAACACTTTCACTGGGTAGATTGTCTACTCTGCCATCTGGTCCAGCGGTGTTCATCATAAATTAGGGTTCATACATCATCACTTGGGGGTTAGATCATCATTTGGTGGTAGATCATCATTTGGGGATAGATCATCATTTGGGGTTGATCATCATATATTAAGGGGCGGCCGTGCCCTGGTAGGCAGATAGAACCATTAGTTCTGCAGCGAGGATGATCAACTTATGTTTGTTGACTTGAAGCCCCAGTGGCTTCAGGCTGGATATTGGAGTGTCAACAACACCGATACCGATGCACCGATAGTTATTAATGTTATTTGGTTGCATCGGTTCAGCCCTGATTGTAGTTAGGCTGTGACCTTGGGAAGGTTTGTGGTTTGCCGGGTCGGGAAATTTGGATCCAAGTTTGATTCTATTGGCAACAAACATATTTTTGTGATGGGTCTCACAAAAGTGCCTTGTGATGTCTTGAGGGTAACCACCTACTACTCCATCCGGTCCTGGATGAGTTGTTAATATGCGCGCCATCTTCCATAATGCAGGAGGCAGATTGTCCTCCATCAAGATGACCAGATCGTCCTTTTTTATGGCTCTTTGGTTGCTGGCCTGCCATTTGGTCCGTTTTCGCAGCTCAGCAAGGTAATCTCGTTTCCATGTGAACCAGAAAGTTTGAATTAGAGCGTTTAATTTTTGATATTGGCTTAGTCTGTTCTCCGAGAGCTCGCGGACTACCACCTCGGGGATGACAGAAGCATCCGTGCCCATGAGGAAATGGTTGTGGTGCCTTTATCTGACAAAGCAAAGTATATAATAATTCAAACTGTAATGGATTATTTTTAGTAATTCTATATAAATGAAACTTGATGGACGTGACAGCTGCTTCCCACAGCCCTCCGTGATTTGGTACTCTAGGAGCTATGAAATTCCAAGATATTCCCTTATCGGCTAAAAACCTACGAATTCTGTCATTGTTCAGCCTTAGACTGGCATACAGTTCTTTGAGCTTATTGGAAGCTCCTCTGAAGATGGTTGCATTGTCAGAAAACATTTTTTTCGGTTGACCCCTACGGGGAATAAACCTCTTTAAACAATTTAAAAAAGCATCACTTGACAAATCTGTTACGAGTTCCAAATGAACCGCTTTGGTAGAAAAACAAACAAATATGCAAAGATACGATTTCCTTAGCGCTCCACTCTTCGTGTCGATAGGCCCGGCATAATCGATTCCTATCACCGAGAATGGTCGACTGGGAGTGATTCTCTCAACTGGAAGGTTTCCCATGATCTGCTGGCAAACCTAAGGTCGGTACCTAAAACATACAACACACTTATATAGAAAACGCTTAACAGTATTTCTCCCAAATATCGGCCAATATTTCAAGCGTATTTCTGATAATAGCGCTTAGGGGCCTAGATGTAAATGTTCATAATGATAATTACGTATGATTAATTCAGTTAGTTTATGTGCCGGCGATAATATTATAGGGTGTCTTCGATGATGCGATAAATACGTAGCTAATTTTAAGCTTCCATTTGCACAAATTAGACCTTCCATTAAACAGGGATTGAGAGCTTTCAATCTACTGTTTTTGTTTACTAACCCGTTCTTTTTTAAGTCCTTCAATTATCTTTTAAAGGAATGTGCTTGCGAGGATTTCAGTAGACATTTTAAGGCTGTTTCCAGTACGGAGACAGTTAAATTGACACAAGTTTCACTCTTAGGGTTTCGACAGTTATTTATAAATCTCAACGCCCGAGCGATAACTCTTTTTAATTTGGTTAGCGATGAAAGTTTTTCGAAAATCTTCCATTCTTGAGCATCAGTTACCAGTAGTACATTTTTGCTCTTGATTTTCGGGGGATTTATACATGACATCATGGATACGGGCCAAGTGTTGATTTCTTCCGTCAACCAGCTCGGCCCCTTCCACCATATTGAAGCGTTGACTAACCTTTCAGCCGTGGTTCCTCAGGACAGTATATCCGCTGCATTTTCTGACGATGATACGTGCCGCCACTGGTTTGGATCGCTGATTTCCTGCATCTCAGCGACTCGGTTTGCCACGAAGGTGTTCCAACGAGCTGGTTGACCTTTCAACCAGCACAACGCTATTGCTGAATCGTACCAGTAATAGGTGGCCGATTCCTCTATACTTAGCGCCAACTTGATATTTTTAATCGGCTTGGCCAATAGTACGGCAGTACACAACTCTAACTTGGGTAGTGATATACATTTTAATGGTGCAACTCTAGACTTGGAAGTAAATAGCTGTGCATGCCGCTTACCTTCTGGATCTGTTGAGACGATGTAGGCGCATGCTCCGTAAGCTTTTTGCGAGGCGTCGCAGAATACGTGTAATTGTATATTCCTTTGTGTTCCGCTAATAATTCCTCTCGGAATTTTCAACACATTTAGTTGCGATAGTTGGTCTAGATAGGCCCTCCAAGGTAGTAAAATTTCACCAGATAGTATATCATCCCATACTGCCTTGGCCTGCCATAATTTTTGCATAATTAATTTGGCTGCCACTACGATGGGCCCTAAAAGTCCTAACGAATCAAAGGTGGAAGCTATGCATGATAATATCTTACGCTTACTCTCAGTTTTACCTGACGCTTTGTAATTTCATATGACAGGTGATCTAATTCATTATTCCAAATTAATCCTAGGATTTTTTCATTCTTGGAACTGTTAGTGATTATCTTTTCACTATTGCCCTGTTTGGAAATTTCACCTTGGCCACACCCAGATGACAATTCCGAGACATTTTTTAATTTTTAATTTTTTTTTTATTAGTATCTATAGCAAAATTTGTACGTAATATATTTATAATTGTATTATATTAAGGTATTAAAAAGTACATTATTTTTTTTTTCACAGTCCTCTTCACTAGGGTTTCCTGTTCTGAGGCGGCCTGTAGTTTTTCCACATTTGTATTTAGTATCCAGTTGTCTTTACATGGTCTTCAGTATGTTTGATAGTTCATTTTCACTTTGTTCTCTCAACCATATTTTTACTTTTGTTTTAAATTTATTTATTTCTGTTATTTTTTTTGTTTGAGTTGGTAGAGCGTTAGGTCTCCACTTCCTCAGGGTCATCCCTGCGGACAGCAAGATATCATATATTTGTTTCTTTAACTTGATACAAACGTCCAAGTCATCCCCTCCAGTCAATAAATTCTTTTTCTTATTATTCCCGGGTTACGAATAACCCAACAATGTTTGAAAATCTCCCACTATCACCACAGAAAGCTGAAAATGTTGCTTGTGTTGTGATGGAGGACTTAGCCAGTCGAGGAATCGAACACGCGACGCTCGGGTGGGACCCAAGCGCTACGCCCACTCAACCACTGACCGTCCACATAAAAATCATTTTTTATGACTTGACTTGCTTCTGGGAAATTAACGTGATTATCCATACCAATTTGTCGTAGACATCTCGTTGCTAGCAAGTCAAGTCATAAAAATCGTTTTTTATCCATACCAATTTGTCGTAGACATCTCGTTGCTAGGAAAGAGGAAGGTCCCAGACCGTAGGTAACGGTCTTCAATTTGTAATTCCGGAGTTCCTCTTCTTGTGATTCGCGCCATACTATCTTCTGTAGGCTGCGATCTGCTGCGCATATGTTGATTTAACGGTACATTTTCTTGATGTCCGCAGTCATGACGTATTGATGTTTTCTGAAATGTAATAAATGACTGTATAAATCCTTTTGAATGACAGCTCCCACAACTAGAGCATTGTTCAGAGATATTCCGGTCGACGTCTTAGCCGAACCGTCAAAAACCACTCGCACCTTTGTCGTGGTGCTAGCTTCTTTAATGATCGCGTGATGCGGTAAAAATAGGATTGCTCATCCCCTTTCCATTTATCACATACCTCTATATGATCTAGCTGCTCACATTCCCGCATAAATTGTATATACTGCAATTTTAATTCAGGATTTATCAAAAATTTCTTTTCTAAACCTTTGAATATTTTTTCCGCTGTGCTTAATGAGTCACCGAGTTGGCCCACACACGGGCGGCGTGGCAAACTCACAACGTATCTACCATCGCTCTCTCTTGAGTGCGTGGCGATGAAATCCGCTTCACACGCCTTCTCCTCATGATTTTGAAACCTTGCAGGATTCACCTCCTCCATTTTCCAAAATTTTTCAATTTGTCTAGATAATGTGTTTATTGATAAACTACAAATTTCTGGTACTGGCCTTTTTTAAGGTGAATGTTGATCGGGCCGGAGATGATCCATCCTTACTCTGTCCTCTGAAGAGTAGGTCCGGTATCCAATCTTAGTCGATCATTTTTCAATATTTCCCAAAAGCTCTCAGCACCTAACAGGGTATCAATAGGCGCCGCGTTCACTTTGGGTCCGCCAATGTTAATCCTGGCGGCAGCTTGAAATCCTTTCTGGCCACTGTTGCTTGGGGTAGGTTTGTGGTTATTTCCTGCAATATTAGTCAAGTGATATTTTGGTTATAATTTGTCCTCAGAGATTTCATTTTAATCGCAACACGTTTCTTTATATGGGTTACGTTGTTGTGTATACCTGACACAGGCTTATACTTTCACATCTTAAATTCAATTTCATTGCGATTTTTTCGCACATAATATTTGATTGAGCCCCCGAGTCAATTAGCACTCGTGCCTCATGCATTTTATTATTGTGATCTACTACCCCAATGACAGCAGTAGACAATAATATTGTTTTTTCTGCCTTTGCTAAGGCTGAATGGTTTGACACCGAAACTCGTTCAGCATCTATATGGCAGCCACCTCCGGGGTGATCTTCACCTTTTTGCTTGGAGCCATTGCTCGGATGCATCTCCTTGTGCAATAAAATATTGTGACTATCGCTAGCACAACGCTTGCATTTCAAATTAATTTTACAATATTGGGCCGTATGTCCTAACCTCAAACACCTGAAGCAGGCACGGTACCTCCTTATTGCGTTGGCTCTCTCAATTTAAAAAAAAATTAACAATTATAAATTTTATGTCCTTTGTCGTTACAACAAATACAATTATTGTGGGTAGCAGCTAAAAATACCGATTCCTTTTAAGGATTAGTATTGCTTCCATTTGCCTTCGGGTGGGTTGGAAATTTTTTCGATTCCGTATTTAACATTAATTCCAGAACTTGCGCACGTGGTGTTAGACATTTAAGAAATTTCTGTAATGTGGGTAGCTCATCTTGCAGTGGAATTTGTTCCCAATGCTTTCGTGAAATTGTATCTAATTTATTCGAAACTATGTATATAATTCAGGCATCCCACTGGTCGATTTTCACTTATAGGTAACGCATGGCTACTGAATCCTCATGTTTCATTTCTTTAAGTTGAAACAGAGCTTGGATGTGCTTTTGGAAGGTAGTTTGTAAGTTTGCAATCTTTGTTGCAATAATTCCCAAGCCGATATATAATTCAGATCTGATACATCGAAATTGGCAATGATCTTTGCTGCATTCCCCTTTAGACAAGATTGCAGATAGTAAAACTTCTGTACATTGCTTAATGTGGCATTGTTGTGAACTAACGCTCTAAACGTTTCTAGAAAATTCACCCAATTTTTTTGATCGCCGTTGAATACCCGTAATTGAAGGTTGGGTAACTTTATTTCTAATTTGTGACTTTCAACGGATTGGATATCTCCCTTTGCCGTCGCTAAAATTTAATAATATTGATTTTCAAAATTTTACCTTTGCATATTATTATCGATTTCGTTGGAATCCGGAAGGTTTTCTATTTGATCCTGAATCGTCTCGTCCATTATTTTTTCAATCCTATCGTAACGTATTTGAATTTCGTTTACTGATAATGAGTTTAACGAATTCCCGAACCTAGTAAGTTTTCTTTTCAATACTCCTCGTTTGTTAATCATCGACTTTAAATTATCAATTTTTAATTACGTATTTGACAATAATTCATTACTAAAAATGCAGAAAATGTTCCTTCAAAAAAATAATTTCAGTGCGACCGTATGAAAAGCAGCAATAAACCAATTCAAGCTATAACAATGACAGAATCCTGACAATAATTAATACAAAATAACATGTGCGTGACTTGCATTTCACACTGCGGGTAGTTAATTTTTTGTTTTCAAATTATAATATCAACAAATTAAAAAGTAGCTTGTTTGAATTAGAAGATTATAACAGCAAAATAGAATGGAATGGGCGGAATACTCATCTATTTTGAGGTTGGATTATATCTTCATCTGTCTTCTGTTTTTTCCGATAGCTCGCTGGTTCATATTTAATATTTTTTTTGTCAATCCTTCGGTTGTCCTTTATCCGCTCGTAAGGACCATGTTTGGTTTTGGTTTTTTATGGCAGAAGATCTTCAATAAAGACGCCATATTTTTTCACTGGCTAATTCCAAATTATTTATTAATTATAATCACATTTTACAACAAAAGTTTTTCCCCGACCCGACAAAACTTTGTTGATTCTAGCTGTTTTCAAGAGAAAAGAAGCGTTTTATTCAACAGAACACATT